>VXAL01004232.1:106320-186417 GCA_013399475.1 Chauna torquata
CCGGTCACCGGTAGCTGGGAGAAGAGTACAGGCTTGTTACCACATCTGAGCTGTTGAAAAATAGCCGCTGGTTTTCTGTAGCTCTTCATCTGTTTTTCTGTTCATTTTTGTCCTTCTCTTTAACCTTGCTGGGTAAAACACATCTCCAAGGGCAAATAAAAATGATTTTCTTACCAGTGCTGCTGACTTTGCAACCTGTCAGAAAACTGACTAAACTTGAAGCTCCTTCAGTCAGTCACTTTAAAATATAGTCAGCATTGTGTTTACAAAAAAATGAAGAAGAAGATGAATGAAATATATGAATTCAACACTAGGATTACTCTGCTGCATACTAAAGCATTCCAACAGGCTCTGGGAGAAACAGGAAACTGTTGTGATGAGTAGTGTGACAAAGGGAAATGTCGCATAATAGCCTTAGTTCTTGCATTATGGTGCAGGTACTTAATTTGTCTTCATTAAATATATATTGTATTGAAACATCTTCAGATCCAGAAAGGTGGCCTGGGAACTAGAAAATGCTGTTAAGAGCGCAGACCAAAGAAATGTTAATTAATTTCACTAGGTTCACATTTAACCTGCCCAAAGAAAAATGTCTGGTTCTTAGTATTTGAGAGGGTGGAATCTGCAGTGGTGCTTTTGTCATTACTTACAGTCATCTTCCCTGGAAGCATTTCCCCTGGTTACCTGCACCACACGTGGATGGAGAACCATAATTTCTTTTAGGACACTTTTCTGCTTCAGCTGCTTCTCTGCTCCTCAAAGATGTGCCTACAGAGTTAGACTTACAGCCCAAACAGAGAGAAGGGATGTGCGGGTCAGTAGGTGCATCTACCATCTTCTGTCTCTGACAAACCCTGCGTTCAAACTGTGGTTAGGACATGAGCAGAACAAAGCAGGAGTGACTGTTCAAGAACAGCCTCAACTTGCACAAGGTCATGACAACAAAGGTGAGATTATGATACCTCCGCTATCCTTTGCCGGCACATTTACTGTACACCGGCCTGGCCCATGTTATTCATCCTTTCTTACATTCTAACAAGCATCCCATTTTGGCTTATGAGCAGTAGGTGCATAAAATGAAAAGTTTTGTGTGACTATTTAGGCTATGTATGTTGGGGCGGTTGTTCTGCTTTGTGAAGTAGCTGGTTCGAATCCCTGGGCAAGAATAAATGAGAGAGGAGAAAACATGGACACAGTCAGCTACAGGAACAAGGTGAACTCTAGAACAAAAGATGTAATTTTTCAATCAAGCTTTTAATGAAAAGATCATAAAATAACAGTTTCTCATCACTGTACATTAAGACTGCAAATTTCTGAATGCTGAGATCATATTATAATTTCTGTATCTTTTTATATGACACTTGAGTTGAAGCCACAACTATGTGTGGCTCTGACCTGAATTCAAGCTCTTGAAGGAAATGAACAGAACATTGCAGCAGGAATGTCGGCCTTTCCCTTGCCCTCCCCTCTTCTCTCCCTCCCCAGGAAACATCCAGGGCACCTAGACTGACTGGTAGTTAAGGCTTAAAATCAAAAAAAGAGAGAGCGAGAGATGGAACATCCCTTTTTTAGTTGTATTTAAAGTATTAAAATAAAATGAGGGGAAATATCCAGCCAGACAAAACAAGGTCCTGTCCTTATTATAGAAAAGTTATCCTCAGCCAGTAAGAACTCTTGTGGAAGTTAAAGCAACAGTTGTCCTAGGTGCTTCGATTGATAACTTGTAAATAAGAAGGTTTAAAAAATATCCCACTCTTCAGGAAGAGCAAGCACTATGAAGTGTGTCCCCTAACTGCCAGCAAATTTCGTAGCATGAAGTATTGTTTTAAACCTTCCCTACAGCATCCCACAGGGTCTGCTCTGTTCAAAAAACACTCACCCGCTTATCCCTATGTGTTCAACACGGGCTTCAAAATGCCTAGGAAAACTGGGGAAGGAGGGAAAGATGTCGGTTACAGTAGGAGGTGAGACAGCAGTGAGGTGGAACAACTGAAAAACAAATGAATTTCTCTCTCTGAACTTATGTTTCAGTATTTTTGAGTTATGCTAGTAAAAACCAGGAAAGCAGAATAAATACCTGTTCCATGGTGGCACAGAGGTGAACTAGGGCTGAAATGAAGAAGCCTTCCTTTCCTAAGAGGTCCAGCTGGGAACTCTATATCAGAACTGGAACTGCCTCACAAAGGATCCCAAATCTTTTGTTTTTACAAGGAAAGCAGCAAATTTAGTGAGAGTCATGGGAAATCATCAAAGGTGAAATTGCTTTCTTCCCCTACGCTGAAAAAATGCAAATACGAGGAGTGGAAAGGGGCTGAAAATCATCTACTGCTTATCTTCTGCACTAAAATCGGGACAGTAAGGTACCGTGGGACTTAAAACATTGCAACAAGGTGCTTTTAGCTCATGAAAGCAACCTCCAAATTTTGTTTTTCAAGAATGTGGCCAGTTCTGGAGTACAATAGTAAGCTTATGGAAAAAAAGGGGTTTACAATAAATGATGAGACTTTGTTCATGTTGAGAAAATCATTGTTTAAACAAACAAACAAAAAAAAGCTAGAAGTCCATTTAAATATTCCAGGATCACAGGTCAGAGCTCATTTAGAATTTAAACTACTGCTTAAACAAGTGTTACTCAAACATGCCATCTCAATGATGAGCATTTCTACTGCCTGGAGAGAGCTAGATGTTTACCATGTAGATCCTCTCAAACCCATTTAAAATGTAGAGAGGTTTTGTCTCTTTGTTTTTGATTTACTTGTCCCTTAATTCCAGCACAGCTGATTGAAAAGGTTTCTGAATTTGGCATATCCCCAGAAATCAACAAACATCCCCTTCTTCATCCTAATATTTAAGGCTGTTGCAGGTCCATAACTGCTAACTCTGCTAATACTGGAATGAGAGGCTTTGTAAAGTACAGCTTTTCCTAGGGACTCTAATCACCTTATATTGTAGGGAATCTGATGCTTCAGTATCGTTTGCGAGGCCCATCACAAGATGGCACAAATGCTGTTGGGTTTGGCACGAAGCTTCCTCTATCTATCTTAGGCATCGACTCCCCACTTTTGAGATCCTTATTGCTTCCACAGTAAACAGTAAATGGGAGATGAGAGGGAGTTTAATACAGGAGCTATGTCCTGACCTTCAGGCAGGACAGTAGACTCATCTCAGTCACAAGTTTCAATCAGAAGCGTACAGCCATTCCTCTGACTTTCACATTCTCCAGATTTTGCCAGCGTTCATCTCAGAATTCATTTTGTTTCACTGGGTGCGCTGGATGTTTCCCTGGTCAAGACCCATAGTCCTGCTTTTCAGAACTGAAGCGACATGGTAAAATACTGCTAACCCAGACTTTGAACCTGCACTGCTTTAAAACAATGCTTTCCACACACACAAGAGAGAGGAAAAAAAAAAACAAACAAACCAAGAATCTTAAAAGAGTGACACTGTAACTGGAAACATTTAAATACAGCAAAACATAAATTCCTCTTCTATGCAAAGCTACAAAAGTCCAGTCTTTGTATTGTCTTCACAGGTTATGGTTTATGGCTATGCTGAGAGTCTCTGAGATTCTTTTTTTTTTTTTAATATATTTTTTTCATTTTTTTGAAATCCTGTAGAGAAGACCCTGCGGACACATCTTTGTGTTTGCAACTTTCTGAATTACATTGCAAAACTGTGCATACAGAATCTGAGAAATAAATACATTCATTACTGCACATACATATTGATACAAAAACAACACTGTCAAATAGTGTTTGCACCATCTTTGTTAGATATTAAGACCAGGCAAAATTAATATTTCATTTTCCATCAGCCCCCCCTCAAATATTTGAGGTGGCTTTGGTGTAGAAGGTAAAAGCTACAAAGGGTCAAGACTAATGATGGGGAGTTTTTTAAAAAAAATCCTTTTTTTGGCTTCAGCGATATTTTAGCAAACCATCTTCATTGGTCATCTCTAGACTGTTCTAACATGCAAATCAAGCTTACGTTTCACCTAGAAAGCCTTAACAGGTTTTGGTTGGTCTCTGCGCATGACTGTAAGGTCTGGAGTGAATCCATCCAGCTATTTAATTAAAAGGTGGCTCAGATAGTCCGAACAGTGTAGCTCAGGCCCCAGCACAGCTCTGGACAGAAGCGGGAAGCTACGTGCCTGTGCTCTTGCCCTCACCCCAGACCATTAAAGCTACCCAAGTCACCGCTTCGTCCTCGCAGGGAGATCGGCCGCCTCTGCCGCAGCCCCTGCCCGGCGCAGAGGGGCGGTTCAGAGTTGTGCGTACTCTTCCACGTCAGCAGCCACAGAGCCTCACAGAAGCTGCGTGTCAATAGCTCTTTGGTGTCTTCTGTGATCTTTGTGGCTCCTGCTAAGTCCCCCAAATGCATAGAGCTGGGCTTTTGTTGGTTTTTTTTTTGCCAGGAATTTGGTTTTGGAGGTTTTGCAGTAAGGATTGGAAAACAGCTCAGCCCAGCTTGCCCATGGCTAGCGTTAAGGAGATGTGCTGGGTACAGCAGCTCCCACTGTCTTCTGCCAACACCCTTCTCTGATTTCCAGAGCATCTTGCATCTCTCTCTCTTTACCCTCTCGGTACCCACTCAGACTCCTCTGAGGAAGAGGTCGGCTGGTTTAGGCCAAACAGCAGTACTCGCCTCCCTGCTGCACCTGCTCCCCGCCGCTGCAGACCGAGGGCCTGCGCAGCGGCGGCTGTGGTGGCAGGCGGCACAGCTGAACGTCCTGGGCACGGCCACCTCCCGCTTGCCCAGACGGAGGCATTCCTAGGAATGCCTCCACAGTAGTGCCTGGGCCCAGCAATGCCCCTCGTGGGTTCAAGACAAAAAAACCTAAATCTATGTGCCGTATTTCTAGTTGCCCTCCCTCCCCCTGCCCTCCCCGAGCAGTGCTGGAATGCAGGCTGGCTCGCAGGTTTCCCCCTCCCGATTTGGGGAACACTGCGGTAGCCTTCAGAAGACAAACCAATGGAAAAAGCAAAGATTAATTTTGACTGGCCCCTAGATCTGTTGAGGTCTGAAACTGTAAAAGTTTATGTAAACAATGAGATAAATATATTAGTACTTTTCTGAGCCAAGTGAGGTTCCATACTCATTCAAATGTGCTTTGGTTTAAAAAATAGTTTTGTGAATTTGGGTATGAGCTTCTTTTTTTTTTATACAACTTTTGCTATTTTATCTTTCTTTTTTTCCTGTTATTCCGAAAACATTCTGGAACTAAGTGACTAAAGCATATACTTAAGCTGCCAGGCCTCGTTTTTTTCTCTCTTTTTTTTTTTTTTTTGTTTTTAAATTGTTTCATTCCTCTTGAGGCTCTTTGTGTATTTCAAAAAAAATTAAAATAAAATTAAAAAACAAAAAACAAAAATGCAACTCCCTCCCCCCCACCCTAAAACTCTTAAAATCTTAAATATGAAACTAGTGTTTTGCTTTCTCATTAAAATACAGAAAAATGTTTGATACAATACTATGTCGTACAAATGCAGTTGAGTGTTTAGGCCCCAAGCAGGCCTTAAACAGTCCCTGAAGTTTTGAGTATTATTAGTTATTCATTATTACTGTCACAATTTGGAAAATGTTGTTTATACTCAATCTATGGAACACAACTTTACACAGCTACTTGAAAAAAGAACAAAATTTCCTTTTGTACAATACTCTTGCTGTACACAGACTTTATGTCGTATTGTTTAAGTGCTGGGGGAGGGGGTAAAGTAAAAAAGTCGCTCCGGAAAAAAAAATAAAAATAAAAATAGCATTGGGTCCTGAAACTTCAAGATGATTCTCAAGGCTTAAAAAACAAATGAAGCAGGGGTCTGGGGGGAGGGAAGGAGAGGCTACGTCACCCACACACATGCTTGTAAAAATGGAATTAAACGAGGAGAAGCAGGTTATTTGCCCACTGCGGGTCTGACTGTGCTTCCTTGCGCCTTGGGTGCTCCGTGCCTTGGCTCAGCCAGCCGCAGCTCGAGCTGCTCTCCCAGGGGGGCTTCTGCACAGGCGCCCGCCCGCCGTCCTCATCGCCTGAGAGCCGTGGCAGAGCCACCGCAGCAAACTGCAGGGCCACAAGCAAAGGGGGAAAAGCGGTGTCCAAAACGCACAGCGGGGAGCAGAGCTCATCGCCAGCTGTGCAATTCTCGCTAAGAGAGCTAAAAATTGTTCTGATAAACTGGACTTGATGGGTCCTTAGCCAGCAGCAAGGGGAGCTCTGTTCTGGCAGCAGCCTAAGCCAGCATGGGATTGAGCTCAGCTTTCAGGTTGCTGGAGGGAAGGTAAAGGCAGGGTGAAAGTGCCTAGGAACTAATCTTGCACGGCTGTCCTGAGCCCTGCTGAGACTTGCTCCAAGAAGAAAGTAGATGGCAAGGCCTTCCCTGTCTTCCCCAGAGACGATTTTGGGGACTTTTCTCAGGGGAGTTGGCAGGGAATCGAGGGGAGAAGAATTCAGTATATATTCAAAACATGGAAGTGCTAAAGACACTAAAAACCCACCTAACCCTCTAAAAGAAAACAGCACATCTCAGCACAATGAGAAAAAAGAAGTCCACGCTCCCCTTATGCCCCGAGCTCGCAGCGGGGCTGGAGCAGGCAGACAATGGCACGAGCAGAAGCACAGCAGAGCGGGCAGGAAAGGGGTGAGAGTGTTCCCTGTAACGTGACACCAGGCCAAGGCGCAATTTGGTTTGTCTGTTGCTTGGAGCCTGGATTCCAGTTTCCTCAGTTCATTCAATTGACCCAAAAACTTCTTTTGGACTAGTCTACCTTAACAAAAAAACAAAAAACCCAAAAAAAACAAAAAACAGAAAATGAAGCTTATATTTCTTTGTTTTAGTCAAACATGCTCACTTTTTTCTTTTTTTCTTTTTTCTTTTTTGGTCAAAACTTAAAAAAATTGGTTTTGTTTTTTTAAAAAAGACAAAATGTGAGGTTTGGTAAACCCTACGCATAGAGACTATACTGGTTTGAGCGGAAAAAAAAAATATGAAAAAACACAAGTGTAAACCTTACTCAATTCAGAAGGGATGATTCTACTGGCTGTGAATTTTTACCACCACAGTCACGGGAGGCTTGAAATAAGCCATAGCTTTCCACAAGGTCACGCCAACAAAGTCAAGGGGGCCAAGAATTGGTGGGCTAAGTTCTCTGTCTTCTCTCCTAAACCAATAGCAGCTGTTGGCTGTGATGTCTTATGCAGATGTTGCAAGAACATTTTGTTTCTTTTTCTTTTCATTTTTCTTTCTTTTTGTGTGCGTGTGTTAAATTGTCTAAAAGGGAGGATATGAAACACTTTGGTTTGCTTTTTCCTCCTCTCCCCCACCTTATTGCACTCTGGATTCTAGTAAATTATAGGCTGCTATGCCCTCACCCTCTGTCCTGCCAGGTGTTTGCAGACTGACCCAGATGTGCTGGGGGAGTGGAAGATGAGGGGGACATTTTCCTCTCCCCATAGTATCCAGATTCAATAAACAAAGCTGGAAAGGGCCCAGAAAGCTCAGAGAAGTTTTCTTCTTTTATCTAAGAGTTACTGCAAACAGCCAAGAGACTGCGAGCGAGCCAGTCCAAGCAGCCAGCACAACTTCTGGCTCTGTGTATTTTTTGCTTTGTCTTTGGCTGAGCTTTGCTTTAACATTTCTCTAGCTGACTTTCGATGGAAGGACAGGGTGGTAAAAATCCCTTAACTTTAATTTAGCTTCTACTTTTATACATTTAATTACTTACAATAAGAGAAAAAAAATGCCTAATCTTTCACTAACCATCTTATTGTTCTCATGAATTCAAGAGGTAGCAAAGGTAACAAGTCTGTCCACACAGACTTGCTCTTTAGTGAGGGAGGAAAGCTAAAAACATACACACACACAAAAAAANCTTCCAGTTCAAACATTCACATAAACGTTACAATGGTTTTTCCTTTAATAAAACAAGTACCTCTAAGCAAAGAATATTCATACGAAACTACTAGAAAAGTAAAGACGACCCCCTGCTCACTGAAGGAAATTCCCAGGGCATCCAGTCCCTGTTCAGTCATGGGTAAGGCAGAAGAGGCTTGTGTGTTTTGTGGGAAAAGGTGGCGTGTGGTTAAGTGTGCCAAGGATAAAGATCAAAACCAAAAGAGGGAAGGATGGCGAGGGAGGCATCGCCATTTCTTCAAGTGAAGCACTCTGGCAGTGCACGCCTAGGTGGACTGCTCTCCCCACCATGGCCAGCCCAGGGCGACGGGTGGTAGGTTCCACCACTGCTACGGCTTTCCCACAGTATCCGAAGGGGCTGCCAACCCTGTGAGATGGTCCACAGACACAGCTTCTGCGCTTGTGAGGGCAATGCTATGTTATTTCACAGCTGCTCAGGCTGCTGAAAAGATGTACTTTTTTTTTCTTGAGTGGCAAGAAATACCCTTACTGAGTTTGATTTCAAGAAAGGACATGAGTAGGGTGACAGCAACACAAAGGAAAGAGGCAGGGAGGGGGTAGCCAGCAGAGGGCAAAAGTTCCCCCACGGTCCTCCTTCCTGCTTCAGATAATCAATATGGCAAAGACGTCAATGGGCACAAAAAGAAGTGGCATTTCTTGCCAGATCACCAAGATCTGGAGGGAGAGTTGGACTAAATGCATCAGCTTGGCTGTGGACCTTTCTTTTTTTAAAAAAAGGAAAAAAAGGAACTTTTTTTTTTAAATGTTAAAGCTACATTTGTTTAGGCCTCCCATGACTGAACAGAGTATGGGGAGTTGCCCCCTTTTTTGTTTGTTTTTTTTTCTTTTTTCTTTTTTTTTTTAAGCAGCAAGTCTACAGAAAGGTAAATCACTGCGGATGGGCTCGAAGCTCATTCTGGAGTCTTTGGCTTATGTGGGAGAGGTATGCATTCGCAGGTGGCTGATCAGATTGCGCTGCTGGGTGAATTTCCCACCACACAGTTGACATTCGTAAGGTTTTTCTCCTGAGTGGACACGCATATGCTCTGTCAGTCGGTACTGCCGGGTAAAGCGCATCCCGCATTCCTCGCAAGCAAAGGGCTTGAGCCCTAAGTGGCTGCGCATGTGCCGTGTCATGGTGCCCCGCTGCGTGAACATCTTGCCACAGATGTTACAAGGGAAGGGCCGCGTCAGCCAGTGAGTCTTCTCATGCTGCCGCAGCGTAGCTGGATCCTTGTAGCTCTTCTCACACACTGAACACTTGAAGGGCCGGGACTCCGCGGCGTAGGACTGGTTGGGGTTGGACAAATCCTCGGCTTCATCCTTGCCGCCGTATGTGCCTTCCTCCTTGATGTAAAGGTCTTCCTCGGTGTGCGTCTCCACGTGGGCATTCAGCTGCTCGGAGCTGGGGAAGCCTTTGCCACAGGGGATACAGACATAGAGGTTGTCACCATAGGCCACTGGCTCAAACCCCTCCTGCCGGTAGACATAGTTGGCACTGGTATGCCCGCCGCTCTCGCTCTCACTCTGGCCACTGTCATCACTGTTCTCCTTACCATTTTCCACCTCCTCCTTACATGCGTAGGGTAGGTCTGCACCGTAGGCCCCGGCCAGGCTCCGCTCCACAGACTTGGACAAGGGCCCCAGCAGGATACCGTTGGGCAGCCCTTCGCCCTCGTCCCTGTCTTTGCTCCCCTCCTTTCGGTCAAAGGCGTTGTCTTTCTTGATCCACTCCTTCTTGCGGGACGAGTGCCGGAGGCCCTTGCGCTGGCTGCTGTCCGTCAGCGAGTGGTGGCACTCTTCGCTCAGATCCATCTCCATGGGGTCGCTGCTGTCCGCCATGCTGTGAGGGGCTCCGACTCCAGACTCGTCAAACGATGAGGCACTGTTGGCTGCGGGGGCTGAGGCAGATTGGGGAGAGCCATGCTGGCTTTCGCTGTGCTGCGTGTCATCGTGGGAGGCTGCAACAGGGAGTGACGGGCTTTTTTTGGACAGATCGAGGCCTAGCTCCTGGTCTCCAGTGCTCCCATTCGCACTGCTGCCCCCCCCACCATTCTTACTGGCTCCCCTGCTTAAGGAGTGACAGTTCTCTTGGTTGGAGCTGCTGATGAAGACCTCATCATCAGAGAGCTTTCCCTTTGACAGCTCCTTTGAGTGCGAGCCCTTCAACCCCTCATTTGACCCTGAATAGCGAGCTTGGATGACCGAAGCAGTGGAAAGTCTCTGACTCCTGGCAGATCTCCCAACACCAAGGCCACCGGCCTTGCCAGCAAAGGACTTGCCGTTCCGCTTCAGCTTCTTTCTGCAGAGAGCTGCCAGGTCGTGCAGTTGGAGGTAGCTTGCTGCGGTGAGGAGAGCACTAAAGTTCTGTTCACCGGGCTGGTCAGTCGTTAAGAGCTTACCAGTATAAATAAAGTCCAAGATCTGCCGGAACACGGTGGGGTTCACCATGTCCGTGTCTAAGTTAATCAGGTTGTCATGCAGGACAAGGGATTTGAAATACATGCTGCTGGCTGCCAGGATGTTCTTATGGGCACGAAACAGGGCATTTTCTACCACAATGATCACATCACAGAGGAAACCTTTGGCTCGTTGCTGGTTCAGCTGCAGTAGCAGTTGTTTGGCATGATTTGGCAGTTCCATCTCCACCTTCTCTTCCTTTCACCTTCACTTTACCACCTGCAAAACAGGAGGACGAGAAGTGTGAACCTGCTGTTTCCACTTGAACTCAAGTCTACATTTAATAGACTGGCTTAACACAGTGCAGTCTGCCTTCAGCTTGACACTGACTAAGGAGCTCTGGGTATGATCCAGCCTTGCAAACTGTGATCCTGCTTGGAATACAGAGAGAAGTATTTCTCATGCTAAGATTTCAAGTCTCAAAAATCAGATTTGCAAATATCTTTTTACGAAAGAAATCATCGTTGCCTGGAATTACTATTCAAAAGATAGCAGCGAGAAAACAGTAGTTAGGTACAGAGGAAAGCTGTTTCCCTTTCCTGATGCAAACCTGAAGGGAGAATGAGGAGACAGAAAAAAAAGGAAGAAAAAAGAAGCATCTACCTCTCTGCCATTTGCATATCTGAGCATGTAAAAGAATTAGCATAAGCTGCAGCTTCCTTGCTTTAACATGTAGTTTGTTTCTTGGCTTTTACCATGTCGAAATCTTACAACACTCAGTGGCTCTGGGGTTGAGAAAATGACATGTAGCAACTAAATCTGGAGATGGAATTAATCACACTGAGGTGTGAATGGGAAATCTCCTTAAAGGTATGAAAGGCTGCTTTAAAAACCACCCCCCGGCAATGTCCACATCTCAATCCACTAACATAAAGGGCTAGAATCAACCCTGAACTGGCTGAAATTCAGGGTGCTGAGCTAGCTAAATGCCACCAAATGTCTTCAACAATCTGAAACTATTTTCTAAAGTTAATTCCCCTCCCTTAGTTTTGAAGGGATTTTGTTTAAACCAATAAAGTCAAGTAACCTATCTCAAGTCACAGTCTGTCTGCCCTGAAATACTGAGAAGAGAGGAAGATTGTGGTTACCTCTCTGTAGTTCATATACTTCACAAACAGTATTTACAATGTATTTTAGTTTAGAGATTTATATTGACTTTCCCAGTAGTGTGGCCCTTATGAAACATCTTGTTTGAGAAGGATCAGAATTAACTGCAAGTTTGGTAGATACTAAAACACATAAAGACAAGAATTTAAAGTTGGGGCTGCATTCAGAAATCCAAGATCTTTTTTTTTTTACTTCTTGTTGTTGTTGTTGTTGAGATTTTTGTTTGAAAGTGCCAGCTGCTATTTGTAATAGGCACTTCTCCATCAATTTAAAGTTGGTTTAAAGCAATTTCTGAGTTTCAAACATAGGAATTAAATACCAAACATCAAACAGCTGCCTTTAACCTTCCCCTTCTTCCTGCCTTTCCCAGTTCATCTTAACTATTGAAATAGATTTCTCCTTTTGAAGGAGGAACAGGCCATACATCCATAGAAATGAAGAGCTTAAGTTTTCTCTTAAAATCATCTTGAGTTAATGTTTTTATTTCTTGTGAGTCCCATTACCACATTCTGTCCCATCAGATTTCAAATGATCAAGTATTAGACTGAATTATCTTCCCTCTGGGTCAAGTATGTATACTCAAGAAAAAGAAATAATGAGTGATACTCTCGTTAGTAAAAAAAGCCTCCCTCAAACCTGATTCTTACTAACTGGTGATAAATAGAAAGATTTCATTTGGCAGAAAGGTGGTAAATTTACATCATCCATTTCTGCACAACGAAAAGATTTTTCTCTATGAAAAAACCTACCAAAAAGTAAACTAATGCATTTTTTCCTCCCAAACTGCTGACTCACTAGCATGGCACTTTTGCAGTTACCAAAAGATCTGCCAAGCAGGTGCCTCCCTTCTTCCCCAGGACACATTTCTTGGCTTGGCCAGCCTGATTCTTGGTTAGGCATTAGGTAGAATTTCATGGCCACTGTTCAGTGCACCAGCACCTAATTCAGCGTCCACACAGATCTCAGTGGCTTTTCACCTTGACCCACAGCTAAAATGACTGCTCTGCTTTTCTGTTCTGTTCCCACCCATTTCAGCAATGGATGAGAACCAAAGTAGATGGTGGATTCACTGCTGTGCCTTTGTGCACATTAATGCTGTTCCCTGAGATGACTGGCTTTAAAAAGGGTTGCAGCCAAAGAAGGAAATACAGGCTTGCCATGGTTTTAGCCAGTTATTTCTTCTCTATCTGTAGTGTTTCTGTCATAGAAACTCATCCTGCAGCATCACAAAAACATGACAGAGACAGGGATTACCACCACTGAACAGTGTTGAGCACTTTAAAAACAAGTTTTGCTGTAATTAGCTACATCAGAGTTGCAGCACGCAGGCAATGTATCTGGCTTTAGTGGCTTGCTTCCAGAATTGCTGATTAAAAGGAAGAAGCAACAAGAGAGGCACCAAATACCCGCTTTTATCTAACCGGGCCAGTAAAAGCACTTACTTCTGGGTCACCAAGATATATTGATAGGGAAGGACAAAAACATGGCTTGCAACATAACACAACATCTCTCTCTGTATATATAAATGCATCCTGCTCAAAAATAGCAAGAGAAAGCCTACTGCTACACTGTTTTCACTGCATATGTGTAGCGTGTAATGGTGCTTCTCCATGCATATGACACACAAAATCAGTATAATTTTAAAGTGTTCCATAAAGGAGAAAAGCAGGAAGGGAAAGGAAACAGCATAGCCAGTTTTTTTTCCTAAACAGGCTAACAAAAAAATATAGGTTACTGAACCAAAAGTGAGCTTATTTCCCATTCATGTGGCACTTGAAGCAGAGGTCTAGAAATCTCTGTATATGGGGTTGTCTAAGACTTTGCTGCAGCTACTAACGTGAAATGGTTTTGGATTTTTACTTCTAGTTTTTCTTTCTTCTTTAAATGATCTTGAAACCAGGTAATGAGCCTGCAGGGAAAGCCCTGGAAGCAGACGTAGAATTATAGTTTTGCTTTTTACTGACCTTTATGGGGAAGATAATGTTATTATTAAACCTCACTACCTTCTGCAGCAGAAAAATTAGCATAGTACAAGTTGTTTAAATTACCTCTATTTATCTCATCTGTCAAATTTTACAAAAGTATTCATGTTCAGTAGGACATAAGTATGAGGTCAGTTATTACCTTTAGTAGATTTTAAAAGCAGTGGTCAGGTTTAAGCACTACAACACTGCCTATCAAATTTAAATTTGTTAGCTGAAGTATAACATGGATTTAGCAACCCCAACAAAATGAATGTAATAGAACAAGGCAGGAAAACCTTCAGCCAAGTTTAGAGCTCCATGTTTAAAAGTTTGCCAGGAATTGCCCACTGAGTGCTTTTACCAGGACAACAATGTGGGTCAAAGAACACACCTTTGACTGACGTACCTTAGTTGGCAAAAGCTTAATAGCATCAACACTGGCGTGTGTATCTTGTGCAGTCCTGAACACAAATAAATCCATTCCAGATGTCTTCCAGAGCTGACCAATTATAAAACCTTCTTAGCAATGATGCGTTTCAGGGATAGGGGAAGAGGGGAGTGTTGGAAATCTTATTAGCAAAAAGAGAAGCAGGAATTATTCCTTAACCTATGGCATTCCTAAGATCTCATTTCCAGTTGAAAGCATGGGACCAAAGATAACTACAAGGTTAAGTCCAGCAGAAAAGTTAGCAGATCTTCCCAAACAAATGGCAGGTGCAGCCTTACAAAGGCCTTAGTTTGTAGAGAATTGCTCTTAACAAACCCTGAACATGTGGATAACACCACCACCACCAATAACAACAACAAAAGCCCCATATGTCCCTGAAAAATTACAGTGGTTTATATTTCATGTATTTCAGTATCATTTTTAAGAACTCTTCCTTTTCTTTTTTCTGCAAGAAGACAGAAAAAACAAATTCCCCATTCAGAGGAGCCCTGGCTAAGAAAAGGCTCAGATGCATTTCTGATTTAAAAAAAAAAAACACACGCAAGAATATGTGAATATCTCACTGGGGGCCACAGTCTTTTAGCATTGGTTTGGTGTGCAAAATTTCACTCCTTTGCATTTAAAACAGGATCACAGAAGGCTTCGGTCAAATAGCATTAGAGATGTTTGTTCAGATTTAGGTTGCTTCCTAGTCATTCAAGACACACAGTTTTTAGACCAGTGAACCTGCTTAGATATTCTTGTGCAAGTAAGGAAGGAAGCAAGACTGAGGCTCTCTGCTACCTCCACCGTATCCATGACACTGAGACACAGCACATGCAAAGATGTGAAAAATACAGGGCACAAATCACGGAATACAGTAATGCTGCAAGCAGATGCCACACATCAAACAAAGCTACGCAAGCTAAGAGCTGATAGCATTTTCACAAGCAATTGTGCCCAAGGAGCTGGGTAACTGTGAGCTGCTGTGCCCATTCTGGAGCACACAGTGATCCAATGGGCATGAAGATGGTGCAGAACACACTGACAGCTCCAGGAGCTTTGCTGCTCTCACTACAAAGCAGGAAAAACTTAATTTGCTCTCAATTTCCATAAAGACTCTGGAAATCACTGACAATTAGATTGCCAAAGTACAGGAGAAGAGGAATGCCTTCACCCCTTTAAATAGTATGAAATCTACGTATTCATTACAGATTTGATTCTCTTCAATATTGCTAAATCTCTTCCTAAAAGTAATTCCTGAATGAGTGCTAAATGTGTTATCTTAGCAACCTCTGGCAGGAGATGCTATTTGATTTCACCTCTGTGTTATAGATTGCAGCATATGAATATTGTTTACCTTTTGAGAAGCAACACCAGTGAAGCAAAGAATCAATCAAAAACAGATCTAAGGAATCAGTCATTTCACGTAGAGGATTTGTGGATGGATGAGAAGGCTAGACACCGAGCACCTGAACAGTGAACTAACAGTACTGCAGATAAAAACCAACAAACAGATTAGATGTGATGTATCAAATTAGATGCCATTAAAGCATTAGCCTACTGTGCATGTTATAATATACCTAGGAAAAGATAGTGGCCTGCTTACTTATTTCTCTGCCTTCCCAAGCAGTTCTGCTGCACTGAGCAGACACTGCAGTAGTGAGCATGGGGAAGAACAAGACATAAAATCACTTGTTTCCTATGTTGCTCTTTCCCATCCAATTTACTTCTAACATTAAAAATACTGTGTCCACCTACTACTGGATCTGGGTGAAAATGAAACAAACCGCTTCTTCACCCCTCAGTTTCAGAGGAACTAACTTCTTTAGAGCACTGGAAGACCCCGGTGGGAAGAGTTTTCCTGTTGCTCACTGGTCGTCTAATCTTCCTCTCCCCACATCTGACAGAACCTATTTCCATGACTCTTCTGAGGTATCAGCGAGGTGGTCTTTCATGGCTGCTAACCTTCCCCCCAGGAGCTGCAGTTGGCAGGTCATTAGCCCACGCCTTGTAAATGTATTCACATTCCAGAGCAGCAGAAGCAGGCAGAGGAATGCACGAACTTTGTTAGCCCACATGGTTCCCTATCCCCAATCCCTGTGAGCAGGCAGACAGCAGAATGTGGAAGCAGAGGCAAGAACATGCACTTTTTCATCATTGGCAGTGGAGTAGCAAGAGCTCTTTGGGGTGATCTCAAGCAGAAAACTGGATGCAGCACCCTTGTTTTTCACACAGGAATATCTCACACTTCAAAATAGGTAAGACCAACATGTCAAGTTACTCAGGGAGAGGTCTGCAGAGCTGGGAAGGGAGAGGAAGCGACATGCAGGACAGAGCGGGATGTGCAGCAGTTGTTGCAAGTGTGGAAAGGAGAAGGAGAATGGAGGATTATTTCACAGAGGATACCACATCAGCAAACTTAAAGTGGCCCTTATTTAGTTTGTTACATTCCAATTAGTGCCAGGCAGAACTATCCTCCCGGCTCCCTGAAGCAGCTCTTGCAGGACTCCCGCAGAAATGGTAAAGCTTTGCTTATGGTCTCAAGCACCTGTTTGGTACCTTTGTGCGGCAACGTTTGGACATTTGGTACGTGGGCAATACATGCTCAACTGCTACCAGCTCCTGGCCCAAAAAGGAAAGAAGGTAAAGAGTCAGATGATGTCCCCAGTCTCTTCCTCTTTCCTGTCCTACAATAGCAAGCAGAGCCTGACATGGCTAGTCCCTTCGCTACTGCATGGCAAACTGTACAGGGAAGGGGAATTGCCATGGGTGAAAAGGGTAGGGGCCCTATGTGCATGAAAGCACTAACATCAGGAGAGCAAAGTGATTTCCAGTCATTGCAGGGCTGCAGCAAAGCAGGAACACCTTGCTATACAAGCCGAGACTACGAGCAGTAGAATGCAGATTAACCACTTGGTTGCCGCTTACCATGCCAGGTACATTGGGCTAAAGGCACCTCCATCCAGTGCTGCCCGACGTGCCAGGTACATCCCATGATGTTCCATTGAAATCACAACAGGCCATCAATAGAACGTGGCTGCACGGATGCAGAATGGAGAACCAGGCGCTGTTAAATGCAATTAAAAAACTGCAATCAAAATTGAAATGTACATTTTAAAATGGCCACCTGCCTTAAAAATGTAACTACGAGAACAACCTCCCCTCCACCCATCTCCCCAGAGCTGCTGAACTGCGACGGAAACACAGCAGAAGGCCTCTGGGAGTTTCTCGATGACTTGCTCTGGCCACCTTCATTCAGGACTCCAAAGGCACTGAGCTTCAGGGGGACCAGGCGACACATGTCCAAGAACAGCAGATCCCGGGATGCCTGCACCAGCTTCCTTCTGCCCAGGAATTCAGGCAACTAAATATCACCATTTAGAAATGCTTCTACAACAAGAAAAACGTGGTGCCAGAGCTTCATGGTCTTGTTCCCTGCATACAGGCAATGAAAGAAACACTTAAACACTGATCCTCTGTATTGTCCCCTTTTCCCTGTCCCCCTTCCCAAGCCCTTGATATTCTGCTGTCATAACATCTCTAGATGTTATGGCATTGAGCCAAGCTGAGTCCTTTGGCTTTTGTTATATCTTTGGAGCAAGGAAGGGGGAGGGAGAAGAGACTATTGTGCACCCTCTCCTGTTTATAATAATGCTTCAGTAGTAATTTAAGTCTCCATTCATGGAAACTGGAGATGAAGTTGATTCATGGTGAACTGCAGCTCATACAAGAGTCACAAAACTTAAAATCTATAATTCCACCCTTCCCTGCCCAAAGGAAAAGACAACAACATCGTTTCCATGCCAAGAAAAGGCATGTCACACAGATATATTCATCTTGTCAAACCTAGGGCATCCTCTACAGTGCATATCCTCCTCCAGGAGTTCCTGTAATCTGCTCTGGCAGGGTTATCAAGGAGGATATTCTCAGGGTAGATGCTAAGTAGAGGTCTTTCTCTACAACTGATGCTGCTCCCCCAGTGGGTAAAAAGAAACAAACCACCAGCAATAAGCCTGCAGCCTCTCAAGGATTTAAAATAGGTTTTTAGGCCCTCATGGCAAAGCGAATCTTTTGCATAGCTTTTGTTACATTGATGGCGGCATGTCTCCAGCTGTGCTGTTGGAGATAGAAGTCTCACATTTTAAAATTTAGAAGAATATTGATTATCATTTCAACCTTAAAAGATAAAAGGCCGAATGAACAAGACTTACAATAATAAATCTATCTGGGTGACAGTAAATGTAAGCGAGGACACTGGCCTGGCAAATAGAAAGTGTCTTCATGAAAAGGACACTGAATATAAGGAGATCTTCATTCTTCCTGGACATATGCTGGGCTCAGGCCCAGGACAGCATGTTCCTATTATTTCCACCTGCATTCTTATCCCTACAGTTCTGTAACTAAATCCCTTCTACAGTGAACTAATGGGGCTTTTGTATTCAGATTGCCCTATTTTGACTGCCATAGACAGTAGATTTTTAAATCTGCTCAATACAATGAAGAAGTTAAATGTAAGCAAGTGTTTGCTTACTGACCTGCACTACGCTGATCCAAGAGCATTTGCGGAACTACGGACAGCGTACCACTGCAAGCATGAACAGGCCAACCCACATTTAAATAGCGTGCAGCTTTAAGCATTAAGTGCCTGTGTCCCCGGGAGTGGGAACTCGCCCTCCCCAAGAGATCATATCCTCTAGACTGCATAAAAGCAGCACGCTGCTGGCTGCATCTGCCAGCATCGGGCTCTTCAAAACACTCAGCGATACAGGCAATACTCAGCTTAAGAAAAGCTGAATGCTGCATGAAGGTATTTCTTGGACTGGTTTCGAGACAGTAGCTCAAGTGCAGATTTACACTCAGATTACAGCAATTTACTTCTTGCTACTGTGAAGCAAGAAGATCTTCTCCTTAGTTGTGTTTCCCCTCTAGGGCAGAGATTAGCAGAGAACTGCTTAACACAAAGGTGTTTCCTATGCTAGAACATCACACTGCAGTCAGAAATAAAGCTTCCTGCCAATTCCTAAACAGAGCTTTTGTGTATTATACATTTATTTTCACCATTGACGTGAAGACTACCCAAGTCCTTTAGATGGGAGGAGAAAAGGAGAGGCATGGACATTGGAGACCTTGTCAGACAGAGCCAGGCACTAAAAATACTTGCGTATCTGCAGAGCACAGTTGATCTGAGCACAGCAGTGGCACAAAACAAAAAAAGGCTCAGAAGCCAGTGACCAGCGGTAGATGTTGGGCCCTTCTGCAGCCCTGCAACAACTGAGTAGGCTCAGCTCCAGCTTGGTACTGCATTACAAGTGGTACAAGCAGCTCTGATGCCCCATGCTAATCTAACAACTCCTTATTGCATTAAAATACCCACATAGTCAGTGGAGTAGCGCAGTCCACACAGGAGGAAGGGTACCTGTACCCACCTACCTGGTAGGGGCCCTTTGGTGTGCAAAATTCCTCTGTTTCCCAGCTACCTTTGAGCCTTGATATACAGAATTCTCCCTTTACAGTGCAAGAATTTAGGACGTGAATAAAGGACTGTTGCTTACCTCCCAGCTAATCTTAGAGAGTGTTAGGCAGAATCAAGAACCCTATGAATTACATGGAGTGAGAAGATGCTTCTGGTCCTAAAAGCGTGGGACCTGTTCCTCAGTATGGTAGGCATGGGGTGGCAGCTTCATGCTGGACATTGCTTTGGGGACAAGAGCACACAGTGTGGTGGAGAAGGAACATTGTGACCCTTTTCCAACGGAGACTGTCTTACAGCAACCTCCCAGTTGCAGCACAGCTTTAGGGCTCTGAGTCACCACAGGTACAAGCTGATAGCTGGGTTGTGAAATGCAGCAATTCTGGAGCAAATGCATGTCTCTTTCAGCTGTCTCTGCAGCTGGGGAGGGATCTCCAGGACAGGGATGAGGCAGACAGCTGGGAGTGTTAAATCCACTAGCTATTGTGACTCAGACCCCTTAGCTACAGGGTTTGTTAGAGCAAACAAGGCCTCAGAGTACTAGAAGAAATGGGAGAGGGTTTGATAAAGATCCTCCCAATTGGCTGGCTTATTTTTATTTCTTGTGTGGACTCAGCAAAGTTTTCTGCAGAGAGAAGCAGTCTGTGCGGGAGCATCTGCATACAGAATACTGCTAATGTCGTGAACTTGTTGCAGTAGTTTATGCTAAGCTCCATGCTGAGGTGTGCAGGAAGGACGTGGGCAGTAACAACCTTGGACCAAAATGTCATCTCTCACCATATGCCAGGTGCCAGTGAGCACAGAAACAAACTTTGCCGTCTCATTTTTTTCTGCAAGATCAAATCTCATTCCATTATCTCATCCATACCTGTGGATGCACCACCAGCAGCTCTCCTTAACACAAATAAACAATGCCTTAAATATGGCACCTTTTGCACTTTATCCACCTTTTTTTTCTTTTTTTTTCTTTTTTTTTCTTTTTTTTTGCCAAGAACTGACTGTGTGCTCAGGCCTGTACTTCCAGAGAAATCTTTGCCTCGAAGCACTAACCTGGCCTCAGATTCTTCCTGTGTGCTCCACTCCTGTGAAGTTTTTCAGGCAAACAACTGTTTAAGAGTTGGTCCTGGTGGTATCAAGACCCTGTGCTGTACTGCCTGTCCAACATCCCTCCGAATCGGATGCTTAAGTGATCATCCTGAACACTCAAGTATTGGGTGCTTTGTAACCACCACGAAGTGTTTGTGGAACTCTGAGCTTGGCAAATGAGAAGATGCCAGAAAGCCACTATCACTTGTAAAAGCAGAAGGCCTCACAGACTCAAGGACTTGCAAACTATCTGCATTGCAGCCAGATCTGTTCAAGATTAAGATATCCTAAGGGGAAAGCAGGGCTTATGGCGAGATACATGAATGCTTTGTGTGATTTTACTCACTTTCAAAATTCATGTTTCCTTGGCTGCCTGTCTTCAAACACTACTGGTGCCCCAAATTCTGGTTTCAACTGCTTTAATCCTCTCTCATCTTGAGACTTCAGACTTTCTTTAAACTTGGCTCACAGGCTGCAAGGAGGTCACTCAACATATGCTTCCAAAATCCACCTCTTCCCAGCAAGGCTCCCATCCTGCCATCCTTATCCTGCAGCACTACACAACAGTGGTCCAGGGCTGCTGATATCTCAGGCACATTTGGCCAGCCTTCTCTGTCAGAAGGCTTCTCAGCTTCGGTGATTACAACCCCAGGCGGGTTATGAAAAGCTGCCCAGCAAGGTCATGGGATGTTGAAAACTTTGCTACAATCCAAAGCAAAGTATCTTACTCCTTTCCTTCCCTGCACACTATTCTTGTCAAGGTCAAGGATTTTCTGGCAGTTCTCAAAACACACAAATTACAGGCTCTTGTCATGAATCAAGACTCAAAACATGTCTCCATTTAAAAAAAGTGAAAGGGGAGGGGCAAGGCAGAGGAACAGGTAATTTTCCCAAGATTTGGTTTTGAAAAGGGGATTGACGGTGTATGCATGCGCTTTTACCCTGTAATCTGGAAGCTCCTCAGGACAGGACCCCTGAAGCACTTTATACTGAACCATATACACACCCCACAGCAAAAGAACCAGCACCTCCCGCGTCCGTTCCAGTCTGCTCAGCTTCTCCTAAATCAACACTGCCAGAAGGCAAGACAGCACTACAACAAATTAGCACCACTCACAATTTGTTGAAGTTGCTGTTCCATTGTTTGTTTATTTAAAACACGCGCACGAACACACACACACACACACACACTTCGATCTCACAAGCTGGCTCTCTACTGCCATCACCCAAACTTGAGATTTGTCGTCTCAGAGAGGCAAGCAAAGGCAGTGGATTAAACCCATGCAAGCAACAGTCACAGCACTGGAACTGTGCTTGGGTTTTACTCTTCCACTACAAGCAAAACAAGGCAATGCTCACACTGTTCCAGCCTGAAGGATAAAGGTGTAAAAATCCTTATTTCAGCACTTGGCTAGGAAAGTGTTGTTAAGAAAAAGAAAGAGCAACAGGCTTGAAAGGACCCAGCACTAATAAAACTCTTAGTGCTAATGCTATTTATGAACATCCAAGGGATAATATGCACCCCTTATCAGCATGCAAGATTATAACATCTTTAGAATAGGAAACATGTCTTAGTTCATAAAGCACTGTATATGTTTACAAAGCACAATATTAGTGGTAATAAATAATTGTCAGAGTAGAGCAAAGAGGTGCCTGTAAAACCTGAGCAAGTACCGCCAATTCCCATTTCATTTTGGGTGCTGGGTAGTAATGTGGGATGAAACTGGTTGTTCCAACTTGTTTTACTCTTATGCACCCATCCGTTTTTATTTTAAGAGATTATTTGGGAGATGTGCTGTACTTTTATTTGCACTGGAGAAATTAATATTTTATCGGGAGGTGATCATGACAAGCATGATTTTAAAAAGCTGTAGGAGAGTCTTATCCTCCCACCAACTACAGTCTAATTTGCCAGCATGTATCTGCGTGTCACTAACGATTCCTTTACACAGCATTTGTATCTGTAGGCACTTATTCTATGCAGAACACCCCAATATCTGAGCAATTGCTCACCAGTTGCATCATATAACCTATAGAGACAGCTTCTTTTTCATTTTTCTTGATTTATACAACATTAGGCTCTGGGGTGCTGTGAGCATAGTTTAAAGCACAGTAAAGTTGGCATCATCACCTCAAACCCTTATATGCTGTCTTTTTTTTCTTTTCATTTTATGAAGATTTTCTGGTTTATGCACGCTCTAAATGTTTGCATCCTCTGGCTGCTGTATCACATGCTGAAAGAAAGCTGCATCATCCAAAGCATCTCTGTTAGCCTGGGTTGAGCACGGTTTTGGTTTCCGGACAGGTAAACGACAGATACCACAATTATCTCCACCAGCCTAACAACAGTTAAGGAAACAACTAGATTTTATACTCGGATTGAGACCTTGGCATGGAATTCTTTGGGTTCCAAAACAGTTAGAAGAATTTTATTCTTCAGATAACCCACGGTTTATCAAATGTTTAAATACTCAAGTTTAAGTATTTCCAAAGCTACTCACTTTGCAGTTGTCAGCTAAGGAAATTGCTATGCCATTTGTGCATTTATTTCCTGTCAGAAACAAGCCTCAAAGAGCACAGCAAAGATCACCCTCCTTCTTTCAGCACTATTAAAACTGTCTCATTTGGTAATTATTCTCCTCAAGATGGGTGTGGGGGAGTGAAATGCTGGAGCAGATTCTATTTATAGCAGATAACCTTGGGAAAAACAGGAGGTACCAGAGAAACAGGCACGAGGGGTGAAATCGTGACAGTACTGAAACTAGCAGGAGATGCAGGTGTACCAGGTGTCTGTGCCAGAGAGCTCTGAGAGCACAATTGTGGCCGCACCTCCAGCACGATTTAGGCTTGACTGGCAGGTTTCATAGACACTCAGATGAGAATTCACAGGGAGAATTCACATATTTAAAACATTGAGCAAGAGTTAAAAAAAAAAAACAACACTAAAAGGCTATTTTATAAGTTTGCTGGATCACTTTCCGCAGAGCTCTCCGCTCTCAGCAAGAAGAGTGGTTAAAGAAAAAAAAACGAAAAACAAAAAACCAAACAGAACCAAAACAGAAAAACCAAAACAGCCAGAGGGACTGAAACCTCCGTTACACAGATGAAACAACTCAGCAGTTTTACAGCTCCATAAATATGATCAGGATCTGGCCAAAGGAGTAATACATGTGCAAACTACTGCTAACAGCCACAACAAACGCTGCTACTACACCTTGGACTGGAAGAAAAAAATAAAATTCTTATATCCTTAACACTTCCAGTAGAGCTTGCTAATATAACAGCATCAAAAGACTCCCAGGTGATGCAGAAAGTATGTTTAGTGAGGATATATTTGGACTAAAACCTCTCTTTTGGCATTGTGCATTCCCAAACACCTGTATCTAGTATCTAGCTGCTTTCAGTCCCAGGCCCTCGGCTGCACATTATTCAGCCACATGCAGTTCTGTCTTGGAGAAGGGCTAAATAAATTGTACCATTGTTATGCCACAGTGCAGGTGCTCCCAAACACACATGTCCTGAGGCTCGTGAACTTGAGAAGAGATAGGCTTCATCTTCCTCGTAAGACATAGGGATGTTCTGATGCCATCCAGCTTTCTCTGAGTCATCAGGTCAATCTATGTGGGGTTAATCCGTTCCCTTCTCCAGGCATTTTCTTGGCAGACACCTTGGCAGAAGATTTTTTAGCAGCAGGAAAAGCACCCCAAAATCCCAAAACAAAACAACAGTCATCTCCTGTAAAGAACTTGAGTTTGTGGCATAGGTGGCATCCATTAGGATCCTCCATCATGGAATATGTCCACTGTCTAAAAGAGTCTATGTTCTTTCGTAGGCAGGCCACCATGATGCTAACATGGCTTTCACACACTTCTCTCTCTGCTACCTCAGTGTAAGAAGCCTGACAGTATTCCCAAATCCCTAGATCCTTCCAGGACCAGTCATTGCATACACAGACCCACTCCAGTCAATTAAAGTCTTAAAACAAGGTATGTAATATAAAAACCCTTGCAGGGGAGAAATAGCAGGAATCTCCGTGTAGAAAAAAAGTATGTAGTAATTCATCAAATTGATTTAATAGAGCCCAGCTGCATGTGAGAATGCTGGCCCAAGCAGAGAGAGTTCCAATACTGTGCATTTACTTTCAGACAGGGAAGGTGCTTTGGCAGTACTACTGTATCCTTTGAAAAAGTTGGTTTTGACATGTTGGGAGAGGACGTGGATTTTCCAACTCCTCTCTAAGTAGGAGGCGGTTCAGCAAACACGCCCAAGACCCTGCAGCAGACACCACTCTAAAATTTGTCTTCATTATCTTCTAATTTTCTCACAACTTTCTATTATTTGTAGTAGCCAGAAAGTGCTGATGAAATTTTTCGTGTTTCTAAAAACAGAGGAAAGGTCAAGAAAGCACTGCTACATATGATTTGTTCTTTCTCTAGGAGCAGTCATTGAAAGTGCTGGGCCAGGGCTTACTGCTCACATTTTCCCTGTTATTCTTGAACCAACAAATCAAATATGGGTGTCAGGTTTAGTGGATTTTCAAACAAAAGGTGTTCTGGAAGGGAGTTGATTGTGGGTTGCTTTTTTTTTTTTTTTTGGTTTGTTTTAAGACAGTAATTCATAACAAATAGTGAAATTGCTGAGAAAACAAATTCTGCTTTGCCATCTTGAAAATATTACTTCCTCCTCCACAGAAGATACCAGGTCACTGGGAGATACACAGAGCTCCGGACAGGCCTAACAAATGTGCTGAGATTTACTGAGGTGCCCAAAAATAACTGATGAGTTTGGGTCTTTTAATGGGACGAATGTACCCAAGGCACAGTAAAAATTCTTAGTCTTGCTAGCTTTTTTTTTCTATATGTATTTTTTAATTATTATTTATATAGAACTTCCATTATAAAAGACAAAACTATGGTTATGAGAAGCTATGTAAAGCACACCAGAACTTCAGAAGGAATCCCCAACTCAGACTGTCGCTCATTTGAAAGAAAGGATGATTTTTACAATCCACACTTTTCTTTAACTGAATTTTTATTTTCCTCCTCTGAAAAAAGCTTTATTGCTCATTTATTTTTTAATTGATTGTATTGTTTAAAGGATTGACTGAGGAATCTAAAAATCTAAAGAGTTTGTCAGGGGGTAAAAATTAGAAAAGCTTCATGACGACAACCCCCCCTCCAAACACAGGGGTTGCTCCTCCTGCCACACGTGCTCACTAAAGGCCCTTTTGCCTTCCCATGAGAGAAACAAATCCAAAAGATCTGCCATAAAAGGCCTGGAAGACACCGCACTCAGCTGGACACGTGGTGGGGTTGTGCAGGGAAGTAAAGAAATAGCTGAAATTATATGGGAATAACAAGCTTCACAGAAGTTCCCTTTGGATACCAGTCAGCATGTGGGAATGATGGATTAAGATTGAGTGTTTGCATTTCCCCGTCAGATGCCAAGATACCAATCCTGGCATACTAAGGTGTTCTGGCGTTTCTTGAAGGGAGTCTCCTGCCGTCAACACTGCGTGCGTACACAGCTCTCCTGCTTGCAAGTCTCTCTCTCTCCAGTAGCACATGCATTTTTAATTTTTTTTTTAATATGTGATCTAGGTTAGTGCTCATAAAAGCGAAGGATTAACAGCTACAGGCTAGCACAGGCAGCTGGGCACACTCTGCTGTCAGATCCCTGCTGACACAATCAATCCCAAATTAATCCCGCACTGCTCCCACCCACACACAGCAAGCAGGTAGTGCCACGGTGCCTGCTTCTTCTACCGTTTCCTCCAAAGGACACAGTAGAGCATTCTGGTCTTTGCATATAACAGGCCCATCGACACCTGCAGAATTAGAGTGCAGGGCTGAAACCTGTGTCAGGCATGCTTCTTAAAATAAGATGTAGCACTTCTGTATCATTGCCCTCCACAACAGACCTCAGTGCTTTCACCTTTCTTTTTTTAAAGCCAGTATTACCGTTGCCAGTGGCGAAGACAGATACGTTATTTCCCATTTTGCAGCTTGGAAAAAAAAAAAGAAATAGATCCATAACTACAAATGATGAGGCATCATGATCTTTTAGCCCATCCAAATCAGGGATGCCGCTGAAAAGTTAGGTCTTGCCCTCTTTCTGCATCGAGCCTGGTCTGGCTCGGCCGTATAGCCTCATGGTCTTCCACTGTAGTGCAGCCGAGCAGGCAGGAAAGCACAGCCAAGGACCAGGAACACTCATCAGCAAAGCTGGTTGTAAAGCTAAATCCCGTATGTCAGAGGTCACAGTAGTAATTGAGGATTGTGCTTGAAACTACAAAACATCCTCCACTATCCAGGAAGGCTGCTGGCAATAGGTGGAATATGGTGGTGAGACAGAAGAACAATGAAGACAAGAAAGATGGTGAAAATTTTTGCTGGCACTGCATGGTTCATGTGCAATGAGAAGATGGAGCAGAGCAGCACTCCGGACCAGGAGGAGCTTCTCTCCCGTTGAGGGAGGGACAGAGGGGAATACTCCTGCCTGCCCTTGAGCCTGAAGTTCTCCCCTCTGACACCCCAGTCAGAAGTGAAATCAGTGCCTAACAATGCAAGATGCTTCCTCCTTGTAATAATCTTCATTTCTAGATGCTTAATATTTGCTGGCTTCCTCCCTTGGAATTTTGTAACAGCCCAGCAAGAATGAAAGTTTAAAGGTTCTCCCAGAAGTCCCCAAGATGCATCAGAAACTGAAATCTGCTGCAGGGCTGCAGTACATTGTCTCAGCAGATTCGGTGGGTAACAAGGGCTTCTGAAAGAAAATGTAATACATGTTTCTGTCTGGACTTGCCAAAAGACCTTAATGCAAATACAACTCCAGGAAAATTAGGGTGGACTCTAGTAGCTGCCTCCCCCTCAGGGTTTTGTTTTTTTTTTTTTCTTCAATCCTGATGAAATTCATTACAGTTGCATTTAAACTGAGGTTGTGATTTACATTTTCCAAGCAGGCAGGGCAGGTTTGAAAGCCTGATATATCAGAGTTTATGCACTTCCTGAAGAACTAGGGTAGTTACAGAGCCTTCCCAAAGGGGTGCCTCGTTGGTCCCCTCACCCCCCTGACATGTTTGCTGTCACAGAGGCCACTAGATTCCTGGCAAGTCGAGCAGGCTTGCTGCTTAAAACGAAGCAGCCCTACATTCAAGCATGCCAGTACTTTCCTTGAAGGTATTTACAGTTTACTTTTTAGTGCTACTTTAAGTTCAAAGGGGCTAGTAAAGCCCCATTAAGCCATTTACATCAAACTGGTTAGTTAATTATCCTGTTGCAGGCTTTAAATTAGCAATTTATAACCCCTTCCCTAGAGATGCTAGTATTTGGAAACAACTGAGCAGGGACATTTTGCAGTGGAGTGTAGTTAAGGAACAAATAAAATAAGAAAGGAAGAAAACAGAATGAATCTCTCCAGTTTTTGGTTGGAAGTTGATTAACTCTGTGAGAATCCAGTAGGGACATGGGTGGGAGAGAGCCCACCATTACCAGCTAGCAAGGATTGTGAGGCTGTGTCTACTTTAGGCTGTGTGTGTGCAGCAAAATGTAGTGATGTGCAGAGGTACAAAGCTAGGCCAAGTCTGGGGGCACCACACCTAGCTGAGGGTGGTACTTCCCTTACAGTGAGATTTTCTGCTTCTTAGTGTCATGATCAAAGGTATTTTCACATTAATCCATACAAAAATGTGTCTGCACGAGACTGAAACCAGTATCTGCCCACAAGGAAGGAAACAGATTCGAGGCTTTGGGGCTGATCGAACTGTGAATGCCAGCATACAGGGACTAAAGAGGACCATGGGTTTTGGCCAGCAGCTCTGCTCACCCAGGCAGGCAGGGAGGCTCTAGCTGCACTGCAGCCACATTTCAGATGAGGATTAACAAGATTCCAGATGTCCGTGTGCTGTAAGGGTCAATGACCTGTTCACAGTGAGGCTGCCCCATGGGCCAGGTGAGGCTGGAGCTGAGGAATCTCCAATCCCAGGGTCTCCTCCCTTGCCAACAACATTTCATGTATGAAAAGGAGAATTTGCTGTCCCCTCAGGGTCTGGTTATTCCAGTCCACCTTGCTCAGAATTCAGAACTTTTATAGAAGGGAACAATAACCACCTCCCACCTAAATACCTAACTGCCAAAACTAACTGAGTCCTGAAATAAAACATACCTCTCTCTCTTCTGTACTTCCGCCAGCCATTATTAGTTCTAAAAACAATTGGCACACTAGATATTTATTCGCAAATTCTATTTAAAATAAAGATGGGAGGGAAAGGCCATCCAGTTGCTACTATTTTCACACAACCATCTATCAGGTACAGGAGAAATCTTGGCCCCAATCCTAGAAGCTGTCCCGTACCAACAAGCACTTCAAACACCACCAAGAGCAGGAATCCGTGAAAAGAAGTGGCAGACAGAGTGGGACCAAGGCAAACTAGGAGATTCCATACTGACATCCAAAAAAGCACATAAATAAGAAGTTTGAGAGAAAAATTCCATTCTACTTGAAAGAAAAAACACCAACAGATATAATCAAGTCATATGGTAAACTGCAACTTTTTTTCTCCATCTTAATACATCCCCTTTTCAATGACAAAAATCTTCTGCCAAACAAATGCCAAATTAATTTAAAAAGAGAGATAAAAATCTAAGCAAGTTAATTTCTTTATATTACACAACCATGAGATTTGTTTTGCATTTTCTGGCTTTTTCTTCTTTATGGAAAGTAGCTATTCACAATTTTTGAGATGGAGAGGCATAGGGGAGAAGAGAGGGAAAGACACTCTAAAGGTTTCAAACCAAAGGGACAAAATATTTTTTAAACAAAATTTGGTAAGTTGATATCACTTTTAAGTGATTTACTGATCCAAATTGCAAGACAGAGGTCTTACAATAAAAATACAGGTAAACACAACATAAAATCTAAATCATCTACAGGACTGAAAAACCCAGCCCCACACATAGACGACATTCTCTGAATTCTCTGCCCTTTCTTGGGAGCAGTTACACCCAAACCATCACTCAGTCCAGAAGCTGTTCTCTCCTGCTAATCACTCTGGAATCACACACTAAGGTAAAAAAAAGTTCAAATGCAAACACTAGCCTGGCCTTTGAAACAGCCCAGTGCTAACAGGCCACAAGATTACATGATATTAGGGAATTGTAAAATAATGCGAAGCTGGGGAGAAAGAAGAAAGAAAAGCCCTCCTGTGGATGAAACGGGAGTCTTTCCTGCTCCACCAAAACGTCCCATTTCCAAGGCATGCAGTGCCCGGGCCTGTGCCTAGAACAGGTGTGTCTCCTTAAATACCTCACATGTCACACTTGTGTCTCATGGACACAGTCCTGGGGGATTATATTAGTACCAGTGCATACCAGCTGTAGCTACCCCCAGCGGTATCCTGTAACTCCTTGCACGGGGGGAGCTGCTCTCCAGCCATGCAGAGCCCTTGCCACATGACTTCCCGGAGACAGACAGCGACCCTGCAACTGCAGCTTCAGAGCATTTGTGCTCGAGGGGCTGGATCAATTCAGGGACAAGCAAGAGACCTCCTCCAAGAGCAGCAACAAGGCACTGCCAAGTGACAGTGAGCAGAGGGCACCAAGAATTCTTTTCTTTCCCTCCTCTGCACTTATTACCAGCAAATTCTCAACTGATTTATGCCAAGCAGACATTCTGAAGATCTCCTTTAACTGAAAAATGATGCATGGCTAACAGAGCAAAGTCCACTCAGCCATTCCCAAGCAGAAAATGCTGACAGGGCACAAGACAGATATGGCTAGTGCAGGATGAAGGAAGGACAAAGGAGAGTGTGCCTCACACATCTCTTCGAGTCAGTGCAGGAAGAGACACCCCTTGGCAATTTCATCCTAACTCTTCACTAGGCCTTGCTGGCCTAAGCAACTGGAAAAGCCAACAAGAAGATTTTGGGGGCAGCAAATGCAAATAGCGTTTTCTGTATCACATCTTTGTGATTGGCATAGACAAAAAAACAAGAAGAGCTACTTGATTTTGCTATAGCTCTGGATCACAACACAAAGGTATTCTTCAGCATGAAGAACTGCTCCCATGTCAGCCGTCTCATGAAGGACATCTTGTAGTACTTGACAGGGAGACTGAGCATGATGGAGGCATGAAGCTGCTGACCAGCAGTCATGGCCTCAGAGGTGGAGGATTGCAGAGCCCTGCAGGATCCTCCTGTCTTAGTCTTCCTTCATTTTCCAGTGAGTGATTCTTATATTCAGGCAGCAGCTTTTAGGAGAGTGCACGAGTGAGAGTGCACGCACCGATCTTAATGAAAAGTCTCATTTATGAGGACTCTACCACATCCATAAGTTGTTCCACTGGTTAATTAATTCAGATTTCCAGGTTTGAGCACACATCAGGTTTGTCTGCTCATCCCTACGATAAATGCCCCAGGCACTGCAAGCAGCTGGCAGCAGTGGAGGTAGTGCCAAACTAAACGTTCTTCAGATGTGGTGTAGGTAGAACTTTTTCTGGCCACCTCTGCTCTATAGCCCTTCGAGGGCTGGGTGACACAGAGGGTTCGGTGTACCCAACTCATCAGTCCAGCACAGATTGGAAGCAAAGAGAATGCTCACATATTCTACATCCCAGTCATCTCTTCAGCCCACTGGCCATCCCTGTTCAAATGAATCCTAGAGTAAGGCCATTCCATGATACTTCATTCTTAAACAAATAAGCAGAACCCCAAAAAAACCCAAATCCGTCCGCCCCTAGAAACATGTACAGTTCTTGCTACTGTCATTTCTCATTTTCAGGAGGTCTCAAGTCCATAACCATAAAAATCAGCATTAACCGCCAGGTGAACTCTTACTCTTAAACCAACTATTTATTACACTGGGTCTTTGATTACCGGGCAAACATCTGTTACAAATGCCCCCCCTGTTCTCAGACAAGAGGAGTTTAAATGTTGAGCAGTTTCCCATAACCAAGATTTAACATCTTTACATTTTTTTTCTACTTTGGCAATTGCAGTGTTGTTAGTGACTTCCTGGCCAGTTAGCAGCCAGGCTGGTAAGAGCACTTAACTCTACACATCTGTCATGAGATCTTAGAATATACACTGTCATGTCTTTCTCGAGCAACTTGAAACCAAACCACAAGGGCAGGTCTGTGTCCCCAACAGACAAATGGAGGCCCAGCTGTATCTTATAACTGTGCAGTACACGGGATGGACACTTTGAGAAACATTCATTTTTAGTGAATGCACCAAATGCAGAAACAAATAATTAAGAAACCATGAAAGAAATTCCACACATTTAGTACAGGAGTGCAATCATTCACTGCATTTTTCTACAGATAAAAATTTCACACTTTGGGAAAATCAGGCCTTCTTACTAGCAAGCTCTACATGCACCCAGGTAAAGCTGTGCTACCGTGGGGAGGCAGCAGCACTCTCATTTTCTCTGAAGACTCAAGAAGTTTGAATTTCTTGATGAGAGCGAAACAAAATAGCTCATTTCAAGTAGGAGTAGCTGAGAACAGAGCTGTCCATGAGCCTCTGTACAGGCCTCCATCCAAATGCTCAACTCCCACTCTTGTCAGTACTTGCAAGCATTTAATCCAAGAGAGGTTCTTCACCAACCTACAGGTATTTTGTGACATGCCTGTCTTGGGGCAGAAAATCCTAGACAGCATCCCTTTAAACCAAATGCTTGCATTATATAATTGAAGGAGTTTTACAGGGGGAAAATGGCAAAAATCCCACTGTCATTAAGAAGAAAATTGGTGATCTAGTGCATAGCAATGAATAACCAGATAGCTACCATTTTTTATTGAGGAACCAGACTAATAATTAAGGTGTGGGTTTTTTTTTCTTGAAATATATAAGCAGATTATTGGAAAGTTTTACACAGTTTTAACCAGCAGAATTTCAGAGTTCAAATAAATTACAAGCTATTTCACCATTGGACTGTCTGCCTCTAAGGTCATAATTAATTTTAATTTTCAGAAGTTACAGTACCAGACATGTGACCAGGAGTAAAATAAGAAAAACCTCTCTAGGGCTGTCTTGCAGTTTGTATCAAACATACAGAAGACAGGAAAATAGGAGGCCAGGTGCACTTATCTCCAGAGGCAGCTCACACGCCTTGAGATGTAAAGCATGACAAATTTAAAATTCAGTTGCCCATTTTAGTTTTTGGGGGTGGTAATGGAGATGAGAGAAAGAGGAAGGAGAGAAAAAAGAGGACCAGAGTGTTAGGTCATTGACTTAATACATGAACACACAGAAGGAGTTCCCTGTCTGTCACATCACGGCAGATAGAGGAAAAGCCGTGGCAATACCATGCCAGCAGTTCACGTGCTTTAACTTATTTCTTTTTTCAAATAGCATCCAGTGGTGGGGGAAGGGTAGATTTAAATCAAAGTAATTTAAAGCTACCAATTTTAATCTTGTTTTACATTTACACTGTCATTATTTTCGTAAAGGATGGTCAGTGGCTGGTAACTTATAAGCCATATTGATTTGCAACTAAATATAGTCTGCTTTCAATTTGGTATTACTTTTTGCTAACTGGAGGGCTGCGCTATCTCCATTTGAAACATTTATTTTACTTTACAGGTATTTATCCAACTGACATTTTTCCTCTTTTTTATTGTTTTAATAAACAGCCAGTGACATTTATTAGACATTTTATTTTTCTCATTTGAATCATACTGCCTGAAAATTCAAAAAATAACCAACCATTGAGAATTTTGACCTCATTTCTTTATCAGACATACTAAACATTTAAGTCAGAGCATGTTTAAAATTTAAAACAAACTGATTTATTAAAGAGAAGTGAGCTGTAGCTGATGATTTAAAACTGAATTCTCATTTCCTCATCCTTCAAAATCTAGAGCTAGCTGATATTTGCCTCCCATTATACCTAGTCCTTATTCACCAACTTAGAAAAGGAAAACAAGCATCCCAAGTTTCTTAAGCTTTCATTGGTTTCTCGACTTTGAATGAAATCCTTTACTGTATTAAGTAGACTGAAATGAAAAGAAATGGCTCGGCAAAAACAGATTGAAAAGTCAATACATTTACTGTGTCCCTGCAACTGCATAAATGTCAAAGCAAACTGAACCATTTGTTCTTGAAGTCAGAAGACACTGATCCTGTGAGGAAGTCTGTGCCTAACAGTTTTCAGTGTGTGAAATAAATGCAGACTTCACCTGATTAGCCAGTGGCTGCTGGTAGGCTAACAGTGACTCATATTGCCGTTGACAGAACACACCTCAGTTACATTTTGAGCGAGACCTATTGTGCTGCAGCCAATCTAACAGCACTCTTAACCACAAGAGGTGCATCACGCGTGTAGCTAGCCTGTTTTCTGAATGGTGGAGCTCATTCTGGCCACGGGTTAGCTGTCCAGTAATCCGACTGGTGTGATTACAGCAGGAGAAGTAGTAGTGTATTAGACGCAGTGCCCCGGTCTGCATCATGCTGGATGACCCTTGTATATGCAGCTTGGCCATTGAGAGAATCTCCCTGGAAAATTGACTAATATTACAGGATTTCAGGTGGTGGCTAGATAGCAAGCATGCAGAATGAATTGTTGGCTTCTTACAGATTTTTGAAAAAAGAAAATCCTGATCTGAAGGGGTAAAGCCAATAAAACCTCTTTGCTCCGCTGTATCGGTTGTTTTGCTGGTGCGGGGCTAGAAGCAAGTAGAGGGAGTATAACTACATGTCCCTTCTTTGAAATACCCTGGTAAGGACACCGTTTCCCTTACCTAATAAAGTTCCTTATCCGGTATTAAATAAGTAATCTTTCAGTAGCATTTCAGTCACCTCAAAGGGCAATTTAAAATATAACGTAGAGTTTTGATGTTTAAACAAGCTTCCCCAGCAATTACTTGTTAATAGCATCCAGAGGCTCCAAGTAAGAAGCCGGACGCATCGTCCCAAGCAATTTATAGTAGCAATACGTAGCGTGAGGCAGAGGATTTGAAGGGAAGGAGAATGCTGGGGGCAGGGAATGGGGGGAGGCTTAGAAACCACAAGTAAGATTGCTAAGTTTATCCAACAACTAAAAATTGGAATAAAAGCCAATACCATGCTCCAAAACCCTCTGGAAATACAAACTGTTAAAAAAAAGAGTCATTACTTCCTTGTTTGCCCAATCAGGTCAGACACAGCAGCTTTCCTGCAGCCTGTGTGTAAAGAGTCCTCACATTTTGCTACCCCTTTGGCAGCCCTGTGCCCTTGAGTACTCAGGTGTGGCAGGCAATGACATCTGACAGGTACAAACTCATTTGCCCCAGGGATGCCTAGCATTCAAACTTAGAAGGGCTCCATGAGCTGGAAAAGGAACCACCAAACTCCCCAGAAGAGACAAAGTCCACAAGAAAAAAGTAACTCTCACTATTTTGCCTTAAAAACCCTCTTGTTGCCCTCCTCCACAGGGCTGGACTGTGCTGTTTGTAAGATGCGTTATTCACGCTCGTGCTGCAGTCCGCACTCCTCCTTAGGGCAAGGGAATGCCACGCTGCAGCGAGCTCGTTTGCTCCCAGGTTCATGTGGAAGCATTCCAAGCTACTCAGCTTCTGACAGCTCTCCAACTGCTCTACCATGCTGTATTACTTTACATTACATTGCTTTCCCTGCCAGGAGGCACTGCTGTATTACAGTACAGTCCTCTAGCAAAATGTAAAACTGATTTTTTCACCTCCCAAATACCAACTGACTGTTGCCACTGCAGTCACAACTATACGCCCTGCTCTGTATTAGACTCTACGGCTTCTATGCATATGCAAGAGATTTTAGTGTCTCCTTCCCAACTTGCTGCTTTTTCTCTCCCTGGTGTGCTCCCCAAAGCATCCTCAGCTTCCGGCCCAAGGGGTCACAACTACATGAGCTCAAATGCCTAAGCCAGCTCATTAGGTGCATTATCAAGCAACCTGACTGACTAGCAGCAAACACAGAGGTGGGAAAAAGAACTGGAAACATTGTAGTGACTCACTGCTTCATTAACATGGTCAGCTTTTTGTTAAGTCAGAATTTTAACGAAGTAAGCAGGCTACAGAGGCATTTCATAACACAGATTTTTAATGTATTAGGAGGCATTTGGCTGCTAATTCTCTTCATTTCAGTGTGCTTTACAGTACTTGTAGGCTGCAAGACAAAACTAGTTCCCTGCACTGCAGTGTAGCTAGTTTCCCTTCTACTTTTGAACTATAAAAATAGCCATATTACAATAGAGCAAAGGTCTGGCTTTCTGTCTATTCTTCAGGAGTAGCCAGGACAGTGACAAAAAAAAAAAATACTGAAATAGGGTAGAATACAGGCAGTCTTTTCCCTTCTTATACCCTCTTCAATTGTTAAAGATTTTCTGATCCTGAGGTTGCATTGAGGCCATCACTTTTAATAAGAACTATCTATCCTTCATCGATTTTTGCATCTGTTTAGACTTTTGCTATCCATAACACCCTTTGGCAATGAGTTTCACGTGGTAACTGCTGCTTGACAGTGTGTGCCGTCTTTGCCTGATTTGATTCAGTTTAGTTAAGACAACACAAGAACTGTGAAGAATCACTCCCTCCTCCCCTTCCCCTCCCCATTCATGACAGCATAAAACAGCTGCAATTTCTGTAATAAGTCATCTCTTTTCTATGGTGAGGAGAGAAATCCTGTTGACTGACTTGAGACCCGTCTTTGACAATCTCTGGACCTTCTCTAGTCCTTCACTACCTTTGAGAGGTGGCAGTCAGAACTGCACAGTGTTTCAGATATTGGCACACTGTGAATTCACACGGCAGCATACTGATGGTTTCTGCTTGGTTTACCAGCTTGGGTAAACATCCAGAGAGTTTGTTGATCACTCAGGGAGTGTAGCATTTCCTCCCAGCTGGCCTGTAGTCTCTCTGTAAGAACATTTTGGGGACTCACTTCAGAGAGTGCTCTAAAACAGTCGGCTGAGATGGCAAATGAAAATTTTAATCTCGAAACAATTGCCACCACAGATCTTTCAACTTTTTACCCAATTCAAGCTAGTCAAAACAAGTAAAAAAATCAGGATCTGTTTGTGGTTAGCCTTTTTTTTTTTTTTTTTAATATGTGAGGCTTAAAATAGGAAGAAGTAATTTGGAAAATATTGTTCCATCATGAAGACAGAGGAGACTGGCATTCCAGAACTGTGAGGGAAGAACCAATTTGTCATTATCTGCATAGAGACCAAGGCTGAGATGCTTACTAACTTCCCTCAGCTCACATGAAGCCTCCTTTGTCTAATTTAAAGAATTAATTTTTTATTCAGAGGTGGGTTTTTAAAATTTGCCACCACCATCCCTCCACACATGCTGTCTACCTGTGAATTGCTGGATTCATCCCAGCAGGAGACCAAGCCTGCACACAGGGTGGTTACCTGGAGCTCTCCCAGGGCCTCAGGGGGCCCTCGTGGCCCTGGGAAGGGACAGCACAGGCAGCACACAGCCAGCTCTGACCGAGCTCATTCTGTCACCACAGGCCAAAACATGAAACGTGCTCTACATGTTTGTTTTTTTTTCCATTGAGATCCAGAAAAAGCTTTTGTGCCCAAGTCCTTGCCTGATTTTGCCACTATATTAGTTGGCCTTATAGAAGACCTTCCGACTAACCTTGCCTTCTTTACCTTGCTTAAAAACAAATAGTAAGAAAAAAAGTGCTAAAACTGTTACTTACTGTTTTTTTCTAATTTAAGCTCATCTTTGGTGCAACCTGGCAGGTTGTTTCATCAATGTACACTTAACTCGCAATATAAAGTTCCTCCTGTACTGTCAAATGTCTACTGAAAAAACAACAAAACGACACTCCCCCTCACCCCCCCATTTCCTGGCCTGCACTGTGCTCGGTACTACAGCTACCCCAGGCTTAGAGCTGGAGCAGTATCGTGCTCTGAGTCAAAGCACAAGTGGCAGCAAAAGACAGAAACACCCTCCCGCTGGTCAGGGAGGTAACCGCAGTCCCTTTTCTTCCATCTCCCACTCCTCTGTCAGGATCACTTCCTTTCTCCCAAGAAAGAGCCATTTTTCCCAGTATTACTTGCCTCTTACGAAACTCACAGCTTTCAAATCCCTGCCATTTTCCCATCTTCCCAAAAGCACGCCAGTTTGCAGCTCCTCAAAGCTCACAGTTTCTTCTTTCACCTGCGCACCCAGGGAGAAGTCCCACAAGCTGGAGAAGCAGAAAGTACATGGTTCTCCCCAGCAGGCAGGAAGAAGCATTGGTACATTAAAATCTGTATTGACCAACCAAGGAAACTTTCATCAGCTCCTCCCAGCAAATATCCCAGTTTTAAGACGTTTCCCAGGTGTCCCCATATTAATGAGTGTTCTGCAAGGATCAGTCAGACTTGGCACCATGATACACAGTTCACTACACTGCCTCATGAGTCGCCACTAATCCCGAGAGGCATGCTTCACCAAATATAGCTGCTCCATATATTGCTTGGCTTATCTCCCCTCTCTTCTCCCATGGTTCCTAAAGCCCTTAAAATTAGTGATAGATACACTTGCAGATCAAAATCTTCTGTAATGCCATATGCATCACTTGTTCACAACAGCTCTGTCAGTCACTGTGCTCAGCTGCAATTTCTCCATGCTTCTTAGTAGCAGCTCAAATACTGCCAAATTAGTGAAAGCTGGGAGAAGCATCAGAGCAGTTTGTTTGACCCCAATTTCAGAATTTCTGGGAGGCATTGTAATGCGCCATGAGAATGATAACACAAAACACAGTTATGAGTTGGAACACTGCATCTCAGCACGGCTGATCAGAAAACTGAGCAGGTGATTTGAGCAAACACAGACTCCTGTGAGCAGTTAACAAATGTAGCTCAAGACAGCTCAACAAAATAATAGCAGAAAAATGTTTTACTTCCAGAGTTAGAAACCTTTCAATTTTTTTCAATGAATAAACAATTGAAATAGCAACCTTTGTAAATGGACAAAACTCTGCTACTGCCCACAAGCATAAGATAGTGTGCAGAAGCTAGGTGAATATTGTAAGCCAGTTGAACAAACTGAAATCTAAAGCTTCCTTCTAGTTATCTCATTTTCTGAATGTTTTGCATACAGTGCCTGCAAAAATAACATTGGGTATGTTAAGTGCTGGAGAGATGAGTCCTTTTCCTTCTGCTTCCTAAGGAAACTAATGTGGGACAGAGCATCACTTCTACTCAAAGACATGAGAAATTGAAGCAAATCCCTTGCTAGAGCTCTGATAGAGGCAATTCAGAAAGTCAGCCAGAGACCTGCCCACACCCATCACCATTACTTTCCAAGACTGGAATGAGATAAAGGTGCATTAAGTTTGTACTCAGCCTCAAATGTTAGTCACCTCGGTTCTCTCTCTTTTGAAATATATATATGTGTACACACACACACACAAACCACTTATGGTATTTCTTCCGAAATCTCTACTCTTTGTAGGGATTTTCAGAAGTTTGAGTCCCAGGACTAGTTACTTGCTGCTGCCTGGGAAAGTGTGCACAAACAGGTAAGGAAGCATCTCCTGCCTCACACTGGACTTCTGTCTAGGCCTTCAGCTGCCAAAAGTCAGTATGTGCAGATTGCTCACATCCCCATTCTTCGGTAACTAGTTAAGGACATGTTATTTTGCTTTAGCATGAGCCAAGAAAACACATTTCTTCATAGTCGAAAAATATCTAGTTCCAGCTTAACTGGTTTTGGAGAAGATTTGGCTGAGAAGAATGAGGATGCCCTCCTTGAGATAGATGTTCTGGCCTTTTCTGGGTATAACTCTCCCAGCAGGACTTGACAATTGATAATATTACAGCAGAAAATGCATTTGAGTTCTATTAATATGGTCCGTCCCCAAGTTGAGACGATAGGATCTCTGTTCACCTTGTGTCTTCCATATTTATCCTGTCATTGTTCCAGAGGCGGAACTATTACTGCTGTAAGGGAATAGGCTCTTCTTCTAAGCCACAGAAAGGGGGCAGTGGGTGAATTTAGTTTGCAATTTGAGAAGAGTACTTCTTATTATCCAGGATATTCGCATAAAATGGCTTTGTCTGTTCTTGGTTTAATGGATAAAAGAATCAAGTCTTTCAGTGTATATTGAAAATAGCCATAAGGATTTGCCATCTGAAGCAGCTGTACATTGGTCCCTTTCTGTACCCACTGTCTACAAGTAAACATTTCTCAAGTGGTCATCTGGGGGAGCTGGAAAGGGGAAAGTTCAATGCCTAGCCAGGTTGACTCTTCAAGTAAAAATTTTGGACAACACAATGATGAAAGTCTTGGAGATACTTTGCAAAGGCTTTGCTATGTTCAATTTTACTTCAAACAAATGTTAAGATTCTCGCAAGCTGGTAATTTTCCTGCTGTATCAAATTTCCTTCCCTGCTTCATCTATTTGGGAGAAAATTTAGTTGATACATGAACATTTGCATGGCATATTTATTTGTGCTGGGAAAAAAGTCAAGTGGAGGGGTGGAGAAACTTACCTCAAAGTTACAATAGCAGCTGCTGAGCTGATGAGGGACACCCATCCCCACTCCCTTAACTATTCATCATTTTGCAACTAAACAAGAGGATAGCCAATGGGCAGTTACATAAATGACAAACCTGCACAGCGATCGGGCTTCATCTGCCTGAGCTGAAGCTGCTGCTTACAGTCAGTAGCAGAATCCCATCCATCTCTCGGAGGCAAGCCCTGAGAGCCGCCTAGCAGCATACGCTGGTGATACGCTAGACTCCATGATCTATCCATGGGGTTAGGCAGAAAGTAGTATCCAAGGTACCTATCATGGCAACATCTAAATGCAAGTATCAGAGCACTTTACAGACAAAAAGGTCTTTCCCCCAGGCTGTTTAAAATTTGCATGTTCCCGTGTAGCACTGAAGATAGCAGCAATGGTGATTCATTAAGATAATGATTTTAAGTAGGAGGCTTAAGGAAGTCAGGGTAGATTAACATCCAGAGGGCTGCAGTTGGAGCTTCTCCACGCCAGCCAGCCACCTTCCCTTTTAAGGGAAGGAACAAATTCCAAAAGTCAGGAGAATTATGAATTAACAGCAACTATATCACAACTACAATGCATTAAAGTACAAGAGCACTATCTCTACTCCAGCCCATCCTCCTTGGCAAGGTCAAGCACAAAATTTCATAGTAAAGGAAAATTTTCTTTGGCATTATAAATTATTGGTTTTTTCTTTCTTTTATTAGTTTGTTAATATAGGTTCTCAAAAAAGACTATGCATTTTTTTGAACTAAAACGATTTTCTGTCCCCCTTAGAAACAATAGTTTTTCTTCTTACCAGTTGTCTTTCCCCACTGTTAAATAATCAGATGGGTTTGATAAATTCATTGCTCCCCACATAATACTGTAAATATGCACAATGAAAAAAACATGTAAGTCCTTTCCACACCCCAACATTTAATCCAGTTATGATTAAGTTACAAGTTGAAACATGCTTTCTGTCCATAACACGGGGTTAATGCTCAGACAGTGACAGGTAGCTAGTACTTCATCCCTGCTAAGAGAGAGGCCTTTGTATAGTGATTTTGATACAATGCTTTCAGTTGCCTTCTAGAGAGATGCACAGGCAACCAATTTTGCTATTCTTCTGCTCACTCATAGTAGTTGCAATAGGGCATCCCAGCATATATTGCCCCACTCACCGCTAGCTGTGCTTGGTCTGAACGTCTTCTAGGCACTCTATCCCATGCTGATTCAGTACAGAATAGCTTCCTAGAATGCAATTATAGAAAGAGTAAGGGTTTGTCTTAAAAAGGGATTATTCCAGAACAGCTATTCCTTATTAACTATTCCCAGTCACCTCTTCGTTAGGATGATGAAGTTAATTGGGAACAGCTCTTGTGCTCAGATTTGTAACTTACCTTGGTCTGAATCAACAACCCTGTTTAGATGTGCTCTTAGTACAGCATCAGACAATCATAGCAACAGATTCATCAATAAAAACAGACTCACGGTTGCAATGAAAGTAGAGCTGCTGCGTGGACACATCTCAGCTGAGTTTGTTGTTGCTTGGGCAGATAACAGGATCGGGAAATATGTTTAAAAAATAGTTGTTCCTATAATGTTAGGTCTTGTCACTACTGCATGTGACATTTTGTAACTTACAAGTCTCTGGATCTGCTTTGTTCAAACTTGGTTTATTCCTTAGATATATGGAGACCTGAACAGCAGGGAAGTTTTGAGTTCTGTAGCTTCTTTGTTTATTAAGTTCTTAGCTTGCAAGATTTCTCATCCAAAAAGGGCTGAGAAAGTACCTGGCACATCTTGGATGCTTATTGAATACATTAAATAAATCAAACGTTTTATGATAAAATTCCACTCCCCCACACCAAACAGATGTAGGTGCAAGTCAAAGAGGCTTGAAAAATTGCACTAAAATTGATTTTGCTCCAGTTTTCCCCAAAGGAAAAAATTTATGTGTGGGTTGAGAGAAAAACATGGAAAATTTCAGCTATCATGAACAACTGAAAGGAGAAATGGAAGAAAGACAGAAGCCAAAACTGAACTTCACATTCAGCCTGCATAATTTATATTCTCTCTAGTGTTCTGTATTACAGGCATTCCTGGACTTAAATGTAAAGTGAAAGACTTTTTCCTTGGGCTCATCACATTTATAGAGAAAAGTGCCAGAGAGCTTAATGGTGGAGTCTTCCAGCCAACTCAGGGGAAATCACAGATCCATAGAGAAGGCTCTTTGCTTGATTTCAGACTCTGAGAGGCTGGAAAAGATAGGACCCAACATAGTGAGGACAACTGTCACAAAATTGGGCAGAGTGTTAAGAGTGTTACTTACAGATACTCATGAAGCCCTACAGCACAAAAATCTGAGAAAAATCTCAACCATCTACAACTTGAAATACATTCACACACACCGCGAGGGAACAGAACCAAAACATACTTTGCTGAGGTTGCTTCTAGGCTGTATGCTTCTAGGCTGAGTATGACTTGGTTTGGAATACCTGGCTGTTAAACATCACAGCCAGTTCTTCAGCTGCTGGTAAGTATTGTCTACGTGGTGGTCCCAGCACATTGGCATCTGTTCTGGGAACTGTAGACTCAGGAGGCAGCTTTTCTGCCTTACCTGCCCGAGGAGAAGACCCTGCTCTTGGGGTCTTTACCCACCAACTCTAGGGATAAACAGCACTTTCCACTTTCACCCTCTGCACGATTTCCCATGCCAGAGGCCTGTACCCAGTCAGAAAATTTCAATGATGGCCATAGCTCAGCCATCTGCAAGGACAATACTGGCATCTCAAGGAACTCTCTGGCAAAGACAGACACAGAATTCAGTATTTCAGGGCAGCGTTCGACTGCCAGATCTGCAGGACCATTTCTTGTATCCCTGCGATACCTTGTTCACCCCACACCTCCCACATTCACACTGATAAAGCTGGTCCATCCTGTACACTGAGTGAATGAGGGATCCTGCGTCAAAAAATAGCAGGTGATCCAGCCTGCAATTACTTGGTGGTATCTGTGTAACTTTCAATCTCCCTTTGCATATATGCAATCATAGTCTACATATGTATTATTTTATAAGCAACTTTTATGGGCTCTTTTCCCCATAGGAGAGAAAGTTAAGAGAGACACGTTAGAAAGGCAAAAGGACAATTATAAATATATGCAAGTCAGATCAGGCAAAAAAAAGAAAAAAAACCTGAAACCACTTCCAGTCTCTCTATCCAACAAATTCCACACTCTCATGGTCTCTGGCACCACTTCACAGTAACCCCAAAAGATGTTCACCTGCTCCCACAGCAATAAGAAACAAACAGTGAAACAGGAACAAAGCAGCTCCCACCTAGGATGACCGACATAATCCCCCGACAGCATATCACAGAGGGAAAACCTTATTATCATTAAAGCAGAGGAAAAACAAACACATGCACACACACACAGCTCTACTGCTGTGCACTACTAGCATCCTCCCCATTTTCTATACACATCTAATATCAGGAGATTTATATTCAGGCCAAAAGCTCACGCTGGCAGGAGAGGAAAGTACTTTGGAGAAGAGAGGGGAAGGAGAAAAAAAGCCTACAGTTTCTTGGCTTGTGATCAGCAGGCTGGATGCATTCTGTGGAACTAGGCCAAAGCGTTAGTTATTATATTCAAGAGAACATCTGAATCCCAGCTCAAGGGAGCCGAGTTTGCGGCTCTCATTTATGCTGTATATCAATTGAATATCAAACCACATTTTCCGCCTTCTGAATAATAAAGCTTAATAGTTTGGGACTCCCATATGGTCTATTGTTAAAATATTTCCAAACACTGGCTGCTGCTTTATTTCTGAAGGAAAGATTTCTCTTTCCTCCTCAAGCTTTACTTGTTTAAAAGATGCTTGTAGCAAAAGCTAAATATATTCATCTTTTAAATATTTCCAGAGCTCTAAGAAGGGCTGAAAAATGGCGGGATAAGGAAAAGCAAATACATTTTTTAAATTGGCTCTTTTTTTTAATGTCACATGCAAATGTTTGTTCCAGGCAGAAGCAGCTGGTGCCACCAGGCTCTGCTGTTCAGAACAGGGGGTGCAGAAGCTTTCAGAAACCATGAGCTGTTCTAACAAAGGAGGACCACACAGACTCAAGCCATTCACAAAAGGACCCAGGCCGATTATTTGACTATTACTTACAAGGAAGCTTGGCCAGTAATGTAGGCAATAAATACTGGAGAAACCTGTTCTGTGCATAACCCAGGTTTGTCTTTTCACAAGTCCTGCTCTCTAATTAGCTACTCATTCCTGGAGGGCATTGCTGATGGATGGAGTGTATCAGTTTGGTATACTTTAAAAAAAAAGTTAAGAAACTTGTTAAATAATAAAAGCATCAGCATAATAAACACTCTACAGTGTGTTAGGAACAGTAACTAGTGCTTCTTCCCAGTCACACCAGAGAAGAGTATTCCCGTTCTTTCTATTTGCAAAAAAAGATTTAGTGGCAGAGAGATTATCTAGCTCATGAGGGCTTCCGTGCCCTGAGAAATGCTCATCTTCTAGCCCTGCTTTCACCCCTGTTCAATTAGCATGAAAGGGCTCAACCGCTCAGTGAGCAGAAGTGAAACTGCACAGCACTGCCTGGTTGTGCACTGGGGTGAACCTCAGGTCTCCACCTCACCCTGCTCTTGCCCTCCCTGAGATGAGCCTCAAGCTCTCTCTGATGGGAGCCCTCGCTGCAGCGCCAGCTTGCATTTCTGCTGGTCACTCAGCAAAACAGAAGGTGCTGTGCATGGCCAGCAGCGCAACACAGTACGAAAATGCAGCACTTCCTTTGGCCCAGGGACCTGAGTAGAAACTTCTGCTCTCTCCTTTCTGTTCTGCTCTAGCCCTCATTGCTGCTTCTCATTCCTGTCTCCTACTGCCTGCCTTCTGCCTGCCCGTTCCCCTCCCCACCATCACCTATCTGCCCCACCATCACCTTCTCTGCCCCAGTGTGCAAGTCTTCGGAGTCAGCTCTCCTAACCCTGAAACTGGTTGCTCATGCTCATCAGCTGCCTCCTCCCCAGGAAGGAAGAAATTCCAGTATTTCAACATTTGCTCTCATCCCAAATCGGGGAGAAAAAAATGAAATTAGAGACTCTTTGTAGATGGAAGTTCACAAGTTTAAGAAAAAAAAAATTAGAAAAAAAAGAGAAACCTATTCATGAGCATCAGTGCATTTTGTCTCATTTGAAATGGAATATTTTGACATTTCTGAAACCAAAGTTGGTTCATTTTGCTTTGGTGACCTGACCCAAGAAATTTTGTTTTGAGTCAGTACACTATTGAACTGCTTTTATTCCCACAGTGGTGCATGGTCTCATAGGCACTGCAGTTTGGCAGCCTGATAACCCTGTTTGCACTTCTGGGTCAGTCTCCCTGGCTGGAGGGCAATTCCTGTAGCACGGAGGTGCCCCGTGGCACAGCGTGGTCTCAGGGAGAGCTGTAATGCTGCATGGGAAGTCCAAGGCCCTTGGAGTCCAGAAGAGGACGGGTTCATCAGACTACTGTTTTCTGAGCAGCCGTGCACTGCTAGGAATGCAAGACAAAGTTTTGAACCAATTCTGAGTGAAACCTTTCAGATCAGTTGAATAAAAGCAAAGCAAAGAGGTATTCCCACTCAGGTAGCATAGACCCGTCAATGTAATATTTCTGGTAAAGAGCAAGTTCATTAATTTTACAGCTGAATAGGAGTCTAGAATTGGGCTGTTCTAGGGGGGAAAAAGAAAAGTTTCTAATTCAAAGAAACTGTATTTTTCCCTGAAAAAGCCACTCCAAAGGAAAACTCAGATCAGGCTCAGACTGACGACAGCAGCACCTTCCTGCAGGCGCTCTTACACACAGTCTTAAAAATAATCCAGTGAATGAAGCTCACTTTTACAGAAATTTCCCCAGCAGGGAACTTAAATTACAGCAATATCAGCACCCCTCCACCTCCTACACAGCTTGTGACCCAAGGACTGTAGGATTGAGTTCATCGACCAAGTATGACGTCTAGTTTAGAGAGGGTCTGACAAGGATCAAAGTAGAGGTTTTGCAACAGATGTCTGAATCTTGCTTCTTCTAGTCGAGGCTTGGGCATGGCTTTTACTTTAGTTAGGTAGAAACAAGCGCTGGTGGAGCCTCTGAAGGCTTTGAGTTCTGCCCCAAACGTAAGGGATGCCACCAACTCATGCTCAACAAACTGTTCTTAAGGGGAGAGGATTCAACGTGAGGTTTAGTGTGCATTCACAGAAAGTTAATTTAGTAGTTTTCCTGTAGAATCTATACTGTTTGTCATGTAATGTGTGTTTTTACCCCTAGGTCTGTGTATCTGAGAGAAGGTAGAGTGCATGTGCGTGTATGGTTTTGATTTACTTTAAAAAAGAGAGAGAGAGACACTTAGCCTGTAGTTTTAGTGTTGGAAACTGCAATAAACCTCTGTTTTTAAACCCCATAACCTTGTGACTGTTTTATAGTTATAAGGAATCATAACCAGAGAAAGATTTAGCCTAACAGTGATCTGCCCTCAAAGACATTAATCTGTCACATCTAATAGAAAGGGAATAAGGAGACAAACCTTTTCTCTGAGCAATTCAAACAGATGGCGCATGTCTTTGGTGGGAACTTACTGAAAATTGCCCCTGTAACAAGGGTAAATTTGGCAGTGCTGTGCACCCAAAGACACTGTTTTCAAGTCAGCGTGAAGGGTATCTCTGCATGATTTCCTTGTGTTTTAAAACCTGAATTCTTTATGATCGTATCTCACCACTTCTGTGGTTGACACATCCAACCAGCTTTCCACCCACTTTTTCACCCCTCTTTCTGCCAGTAAGATTGAATCTTTCTTCTGTGTGCAATTTTTACATCTTCTCAAAGTAATTCTTTACTTTTGGGGAATCAGCAGAAGATAAACAAGTGCATTGTGCCAACATGTTAGAGCTCATTTGTTATCAATATTTCAAATATAACTTCATTTGTCTGGGCTTCTGGTACTTTCTTTCTTACCTCATAAAGCACACTAAAGTCTTCAAGTTAGTTTCTCTTTTCTTTCCTTCCTGTGTGGGAAATAAAGGGTTTATTTCTCTCTTCTCTTGTTCCTCCAAACCTCAATCCCAAACTTCTCTTTTCTAGTCTAATAATTTGTGTTCTCTCCCTCCTTCTCTTAAGCACTGCGTTTCTCCAGACTCACAGTGAAAAACATTTCTGGATCACTTTGCTGTGGGTTCCTTCCTGTCCTCCAGGGAAGCAACAAATGGCTCCTGGGACACTTTGCTCTGTTTCCTCTCCTGGAAGAAAGCCAAAGCTTACTCAACTCTCTTTTCCTCAGGTCTGCCACTCAGCCCACTAACCTATCCCCATTTTCCACCCACACTGAACAAGCCGTAAGGTTTCCAAACTTGTCTGAAGAGCTTAGCCCTAAATTCAGCTCGTTGTCCTATAAGAGATCAGACATGAAACCAATACCAATGCTTAAGAGTTCTCATGATATCTCAAAGCAGGTGAAGACCATTATTGTCAGATTCCTAGCATGCAACAAGAGCGATAGGGAGCACCGAAAGATACAGGGCAGCAAGAGACCAAATTCACTTGCAGCTGCAGTCCAGAAGAGTGTACTGAATTCAGAGGGGCAGTAAACTTAGACGCTGGTTTTCCAGACCAGTCAGAGGAGGGCTGGTATTGGAAGACCCGAGGTAATCCCCAGATTACCCTCAACATGGTCACAGGGAGCAAATGTCACTTTGCATGGTGAAGCGTGCCAGCCAGTGAGCATGCTTTTATTTCACGTTAATGAACATTAGCATGGAACTTCCTTCCTCTCCCTATTTTTGATATAATTAAGGACCAGAATGAGCATTTTGCTTCAGTCTACAACAGTAACAGACTGCAGCACTGTGGAATAACAGGAAAGGGAGAGAATGAAGGAAAAAATCCAGGTGGTAGACACTTACTGCTCCGGCCACTGCACAAAATGAAGGCTTGAGTGCACATTTTTGCCTGATTGCATAGCTGTCTCTGCTACCCATCTAATCTGCTTAGAAAACTGGTTTTGAAGGATATGGTTCAGACATACCACTCGCATGGAGGGGGGGGGTGATGAGGGGGAAAAAAAGTGCTGCAGCTGCAAAAGATAAAATAGAGACAACTAATTTTCTCAGAGGTTGCAACACAACCTCTCCCCCTCCTCCACATGCAGTCACTGCACTGGCAGGATAAGCTGGAGATTCTCCAGCGTAAGCAAGAAGGCACAATAAGGTGTGCAGGCCCTTCTCCACCCCGATACCCACAGCCCTTGGGGGTACCACAGAAAGCAAAGGCTGAGAGCCCAGCCACTCAAAGGGAGGTGGTGACATTCCTCCGCCTGCTCATTTCAGTTGCGTTACCATTTTTAAGAGGGGGCCGTGAGAAACGCACATTGCTAGATGTTATGCCGAGACAATAATGAGCGCGAGGGAGTTGCAGACTCCTGTTGTACCAATTGGTGGCTGGGTTCTGAACTTTCATTGTGTGATCCGATTTCTCCTGTCATCCAAGCCATTTTGCAAACTCCAAGCATACGTTCATTTAAGCCATGTGTCCTGAAATTTAAACAGCTGAAGGGGATGGGAGGGGTTGGGAGAGAAGAGAACCACTGGATTTCTGGTGACAGTGTCTAAAATACACATTTGCACAAGGAAGTCTCACTTTAGATAGTCACTTAGCAAAACAACTACAGCTGCTGACAGGCAAAAGCTACAGTTTCAAGTGACCATCAGACATAAAATAGGCCAAATAAATTACTGCAGTCTAAAGGGAGTGGGTGTGTGTGCTCCCACAAATGTAACAGAGATAACAAATGGATTACCAATGGGTGACCCAATGTCAAGATTAGCAGACCCTGATTTCAGTTACACCGTAGCAATGATATTACCTAAGATCTAGGAGAAGCGAAACTGAAATCAGAGTCCGACCCAGGATGTCAGGGAGGCAGCTGCTTTGGGTTTTTAATGCCTAGAATTTCAACCCAGTTTGCTTTGTTTCAAGAGTTCAAGCTGTCTTCAGCAGAAGGGCTAGCAGCCTCTGCCAGCTGCCACGTGATCTGTAAGGGTGTTTTCTGAATGGAATTGGACTTTTTTGGGGTGGGGATGGGGAAAAAGAGGTGGGAATTGTTTGCGATGAAGGCAGACAGCATGAAAAGTATATTGGCATTTTTTGTCCCTCTCCTCAAAGGTATATTTTTCTTTATTTCCATTCCCTGCCCATATATATACACTTACTCTCTCCTTTGTGCTCTTCTATACATAGACCCATCTGCTCTTTCAAAGTATGAAGAATACCAGTTCTGGTCTATGTGGGGTCTTTGAGGTTGCATTGTGTGAGTGCTTACTCCCTGACTGAAGTGAAATACAAGGGTTTTTTACAAGTATATAAATAATTTTTCAGCTTTCCAAAATATTAATTGCTTACGGAAATTAAACATCTGCTAGCAATAAAATCCCCATACAAATGAGAAGATAGTTTCAGTCTGACTAAAATGCTTTTCTTTGTTAATTGCTAAGAATACCACTTTCTTGTCTGCTACAATGGTAATTTCATTAGTTCTCCAATTATCAAAATATTTCAGTCCTTTCTCTTTCACGACAGAGAGGAAAAGGTCCAATTCCTATCTCCTAGTCAGTTCTCAGAGTCCTGCAAAACCAAATGAGAAACTGGCTGTTATATCTAGCCACAAAAAGTTTTCAGAGCAGAGACTGACTATGTATGTAGCAGAGTCCACCTGCACACCTCTCGCTCTGTCGCCCACAGTCCCCCAGGAGTCTGCCGAATTTTCTAAAGTATTATACTACAGACCACAGCTGCTGTGGCAACTAGGTACTGCAAGTGCAAAGAGGAGCTGAAATGCTGATAACACGAGAATGCGTAGAATAGCTGATGCCAGGGGGAGAGAAGGGGGACACCAGCTGAATTTGCATCACACAGTGAAATAAGTCAGTTGGGTAAAAGCCCCCATATAGTTGCTTGGGAACATACAGCTAAAAGGGCTTTCACTGTTTTGAGCACTGCGGATCTCCTCCAGCTTATCATCTCACTCTCTGCAACCTGGTGCAAAAACATAAAAAAAAAAAATTGGAAAAAACAGTATTTTATTATACAGGAAAAGTACTAGTCCTTTGCATGAGTATGTTTTCTGTGTTGGAGAATCTACGAATTTAGCTGCAGTACTTGCCCTCTATCCACTTAAGGGATGAAAGGCCAGGCCTAACTCGCTCAAGGTCAAATAGCAAGTTCAGCAGCAAAAGATGACGAGGACTCGGTTACATCCAAATCCCATTCAACAGTTCTACGCATTAGATTGAGGAGATGTTAAACACCCTCGTGCATCAAAAATGACTAATGCCCTCGCAGGTCAGTCTGTGATAGAGAACTGGGAGATCGCACGTCTCTTTCCTCTGACCCCCACCCCTCTCTTCCGACTCCAATGTTGTTTCAAAGCCCACATGATGAGATTTTCCTAATCAGCAATTAAATGGTTAATGCCTACATTACAGCAGATGGAACGGGAGTTGCTGCAGGGAAGGTATGCAGAGGGAAGGAGAAGAGAAGAGACAGCAATGAGGAAAAAACAGGCACAGAAACAATCCTGAAGGAAAGCAGTTTTCCCACTAAAAGGAGCGATCAGTTAACTAGACAACGTAACCCTTAAGACGTTCTCTAGACTAGGGTAAAATGCTGTATTGTTGAACATGTTTGAGAGGCATAGTGTAGGCAAGGCTCACGGCCTTTGAGCATGTGGTAGCCAAGGCAGAGACTAATTAGGACGTGTTCACTAACACGTCTTAATGTTCCACTCTTAAATCCTTGCCCAAGAACTCAAGACTATGCAAAGCAAAGGTCTCTGATGTTGTCCCAATGATCATAAGAGCACCACTACGGCACGGTGCAAAGAAATCAGAATGCCGAGGAACAGCCCAAGTCTTACACCCCATATTTTTCGTACGCTTATTGAGTGTCTATGAACATTTGCATCTTAAAATATTCATCAGTATTTTACTGGACAACCTGCTATGACATTTTTCCTCTAAAAATCTAATCAAAGCTCCAAATGCCAATAGGAAAAGAGACCACAGGCTAACAGCCTACGCTCTTGTGAAACTTCTCCTTTTGCTCCAGTGTTTGCTCAGGCAGAATTGGGAAGGAGGGGGCGGGGGGAAAGAAGAGAGGGCGAAGAAAAGTGTGCCCAGGGCCTTAGCAACACCATCATTTTGACAATCCATTACCAGATTTGTAATCAAAAGCAAGTCCCACCTCACTAGGGCAGCCAGATGCATCCACAGAGAACTTGTTCGGAGACTTGTTACAATAAATACCAGGAGAATTACGAATGTTGTAGCTTCTTCGTAACCCTTCCAGCAGTATTTCGGGAACCGCCTGTCAGTTTGAAAGACTGATCGTTTTTCTCTCGGCTTGTTGTAGGCTCTAGGTGTGCCCCTAACCAAATAGGCTTACCACTTAAAAGCTTAATTGCACCTGTGGCTTAAACCTTATCCCAGACAGTATTTGGGAGCATTTGGATTTGGGCGTTTCAGGTGTGGAACTGGGGCCTGCATTCACAAACAGAGCTAGACAAGTCAGAGTAGGAGCCCCTGGTGAAAGCAGACTATGCCAGGGAGTCAGGGATGGGGAAGAAAGAAGTGCATTTTCCATTTTGATCACGTTTATCTGTATTTACATTTCCAAAGTGGGGTTTGAGTAATGTCCACCTCCTTGTTTGTGACTAAAGGCAGGTTTCACAGTCTCAGATTTCTTGTCCACAACAAAAAAGATCAAAGTTTGAGCCACTTGTGCAACCTAGGTGTTTACAGTGAACTGGTCTAATCGCGTGGCAAGCCCTCCCTCCCGTTATCAGTCTCACGCTCAGCCAAGCTCCTTCATTCCATATGCACCCGGAAGGACAGAGAGGAGAGAGCCCACGTCTGGCTTGGATTATAACCCACCATCCCGTCTGTCTGCTCTTACACAGGAGCCGAAACACAGCATGCTCAGGAAGGGTTTAATGCATTCACTTTTCTGCAAGGCTGGCAAGTCATTCCCAGGTTGTGTTTTTAAAGAGGATTTTAAAAAGCAACCAAATGCAGTGTGAAGATCCAAAATAAAAGAGTAGGTTCCCTTCACTCGCCCTCTCAGTATTGCCCGGGCTGTACAGACACATAGTGCATCTTACTGCCAGAGGAAACCTTTGCTGCCTTCTCAAACTTATTGGGGAAGGAAAGATAAATAAATACAGCATAATAGGAATCTGTGCTTGCAAACTTCCTCGTTCCTAATCTCATTCTGTCTTCATGCAAGGACACACAAACTTTCTGGGTCTCAGTTTTGTAAGCAATAAAAATGGAGCTAAATTTTAGGGTTTTGTGAAATTGTTTTAATTAATAATCGCAAAGCACACATCTTCAGATGGAAGACATCATATAAATATTAATGAGCTCTGACTACTGGCAGTATGCGTGTCTCTGAGGAATCGTAAGCACCATGGATGGATCAAAGAGGGCATATAGCTCTAAGAGACAGAGTGATGGGAGTTGGCTCTGTGTTTAACTATTTTTTAAAGCAGATCCTCAAGACTGTTGTGGATATTCCCTATCAAGTTGCAGCAGCTTTCAATTAAAATTACATTTTATCCTTAGGCAAAATTCCACAGTGTACCTTTTAATATTAGCAGGGCACATTTTCACTCATGTAGATCTTTCTTCTACATGCATATACTAATAGATCTTTGTAAATAGGGGTCAAACCAACTGGGAAATAGAGATTTTCACCTCATTCTGATCTAAATAAATCCCCCCTACCTATTTGCGTTACCAAACAACTTCCTGCTCTATTGGCGATACCGTGGCAAGTGGGATGAGGACGTGGCATCTGCTTTGCGATGTTAATAGGACGCGGATGAGCCTGGCCACACTTCAGACACGGGGCTGACCTTTGAATTACTGCAGCAGAAAACTCTGCATGGTAAAGATGCTGCTTCTGTTTTCCTCAGCCGTCATCTCCTGAGCATGAGTTGCACAAAGCAGGGCTGCGGACAGGCTTAGGAGAGGTCCGAGCCTTTAATCACGGCGCTAAGTGGGTATGCCGGTGCAGTGACAGGGGCAGCCCGGCAGTGTGATCTCCCAGAGCCCCTGGGACGCGCTGCCCTGCCCAGCGGGCGCTGGGGAGGAGGCTCGCAGCCTCCTCAGGAATGCCGGATGGCCGCAGGCCTCAGGGGTGTTTTCCAAAGAGGTGCTTACATTTGTTTCTCTTAGGGTCCAGCAAACCTGTGGTTTTTTGGTGTTGGGGGTGGCGGTGGGGAACAATGAAGAGTTGCTTTTTTGTTGTTGGTTTTTTTTTTTTGAAACATTAGAAGACAACATGAACCAAAGGGAGCACGAACCAAAGAACAATCTTTCCGTGAGGAAAATTCAGTCTCATCGGCTGCCTTCTTACCCCTCTCAAGATAGTTATGCTCGCCCCGTGGCCAGCTTTCTGCCCACTCCTCAGCAGCAAGGGCTTCCTGGGCACTTTGTGAGCCAGAGACGCAGCCAGCCAGAGGGTCTTCCCTGCTTTGTGGGGGCTGCGTTTCGGTTCCTCAGCAGACTTAGACCAAAGGCCTTTGGTCCAGCTGATCTCAGCCACATCTCCATAACTTCTGCTTTTTGCAGTTGCCTCTAAGGCAGTGCTGTAGCTGCCTCTGGTTTTGCCTGCACTGGGGCCACTGGAACTGATAGCTGAGCGCTGGTAGCAAGAATAAAAAATGGCATCGGCACCCTCAAGGTGTTTGTAACTGTGTCCCTGAGCTGCTCAGAGGGAGTGCAGCAACGAGATGGCATTAATGATCCTTAACACTTCCTTGGCGAAAGGGGGAGAAATTTGCAAGATGCCTGAGACAGACAACATCTTGATAGGGGTAAAAAAAAGCCCCAGAAATGAATTTCCTCCTGGTGTACCAGTAAGACACTGGATGTCCACGACATATGGTGAGTGGTGGCCAAAACAACAGTCAAAAAACTTCCATCTACTTGCTATGTTCAGTGCTAAAAGATAAGATAAAAAACAACTGTGTTTTGATACTAAATAACATAAATCTTGCCACAGTGCCACCAATCTTTAGGCAAGGAACTGTGAACCCAGACCAGAGGGACAGGAGGTTAATTTCTTCCCTCAGCCACACCAGGGAGTCAATAGTGTTTTTATAAGAAATTCAGGCACCAGATCTAGCAAATACCTCTCCATAAACTCTAGCCTAAAAGAATCACTTTGGAAAAGGTCATACCACCTCCTGTTCCCAGAATTAAGTTAATTAGCACTTGTCCCTCTCTGTATAAGATCAGGGATCCTCCCACAAAGGAGGTACACAACCAAGTTGTTAAAAGATATACATATGCCCTCTTAAGCAAACAGGCTTCTTTGTAGTATCACGAAGATTCCCTCTGGTCATTCCTATAGAAAAACATCAATTGGAAGGGAAGCAGACTGGGAGATTAGCATAACCAATGCTTTGCCAGGTACAAGGAGCACAGTACTGGTCAATAGGCATGCTGGTATTTTATTATCAGGTAGCAATCTGCCTCCATCTGGATGACTTTGATCCGGTGCAGCATCAGCCTTTCATACAGAATGAAATATTTGAACTATGGAAATTTTCTCTTATTGAATTTGACAGATTTGCAGTGCTTTTTCCCCTCTGACATGCTTTGTTTCTCCTTATTCCATCCAGGCATTTATGCTATATATATTACTGAAGTATTTCACTTCCCCTCCGTGTGACCAGCTACGTGCATTGAGAGAAAGTAAATCCAGGTAAGACCTGCTATCAGTTATATCTGGGTGCAACTGAAGTTTGATCAGCGATGAAGGTCAACACACTGTTCTGTATTTTCTGTCCACAAAAATGTTACACAGTTCACTTACTGAAAGAAGAAAAAAAATAGCCTAGCCTACCATGTGGTGCTTGGGCACAGAAACATCATCATAGGTTGTCTGCCAAAGTACTTACTGCTGGTTTACAACAGTAGTTTAAAAACAGAAACCCAAACCCAAGTGTTTAATTACAGACATGTCCAGCATAATCTAACTCTAGCATAGCATAAACTACATAGGATGCTAAAGCCTACTTCTTAAGCTGGGAGCCTTTCTGACAGACAGCCATGACTGCTTGCTCTGAACACAGCCTCGAACCTGCTAAACAAGAAAGGATTACGCCAAGGAGGATAGGCTCCGGTTCCCTGGGCAGAACACTGCTTTGCAGGCCTGTAAAAAGGGTCCAGAGACTATTTGTGTCAACTCCCTAAACCACAAACCACAGCTAGCCCTCCCTCTGAAGCAGTTGCACGCTGCTCCGTGCAAAGCTGGAGCAAGATATTTTGGCATCCAGATCGCCGCCTTTGGGGGCCCACCCATCCCTTTTGGTCTCTTTCAATTCCTTATCGCAGACTTACAGACCCTCTCCCTGGGCAGCAGCAGACACTGGGGCATATTTCCTCCACATTTGGCACCCTTCTGTTGCACCATTACCCTGGTTCTTCTGACCAGGGTGCTGCTTACCCACCCTTGCTGGATTCTCTGATACCAAGAGTGGGGTAATACATAGAGAATCACGTTCAAGAAATGTGAAACTGGCAACTCTGGCATTTGAAACAGAATGGGAATTCAGGATGCACTTGGCATTTCAGCTTTAAACTTTGAAATAAACACAGCAAACCTGAACTGTAGCAAAGGAATGGCTTATGGGCAGCTCAGACTTGTCCTAGACTTTCAAGCCAGTCATTTCCCATAAATACTCATCATTTTAAACATAAGAAAGGGGGAAAGGAGACAAAACAAACTGAGTCAACTGCTTACTGTCTTTCTGATTCAGCGTCCTCTGCAGATGTAAGACAGAAAACTATTCTATGAAAAAGTTCTTTTTTATGAATCTGGGACAGCCCCCAAAATTTTTACCAGAGGGGAAGAAGAGGACAAGAACTAAACTGCGAACTTGTCCGCACCCTAGCAGGAATTCACCCGTTTTTCACCTCCCACAGGTATCATTAGCATGCTACTGAGAGCAGGAAAAAAAAGCAGCTAAGATCAAACACAAGCTAGTAACAAAGCTCTTCCTCTTGTCATCCTGCAATGGACCAGAATTTCTGGCTGCAGCTAGTCTTTTCCTGAAAGGCTGGGTAAGTTCAGAGTCCCTTTTTAAAAGAAGTGCCACACTATGAACGTGCTACAGCTGCGACACAGAAAGTGCAGAAGGCAGGAAGTCTGACGTTCACACCAACCTCGGCCCCTTCACTCACACCTCTTTTCAAATAGCTTTAGCACATGGAGCCCACATTTTCACATTCTCAGAACTAGCTTTATCTATCACATTGCAAGCTGAAGAGAATTTTTTAAAATTGTACAAGTCCCTCTTTTCAAATTTGAAGAATCACTCAACTGAGGGAAACTTTTAAATTATAAAACTTAGAAACTGCTCACCTCTATGATTTTTGCAATAAGTTGCTACGCTCCCTTTTTAAATAATCAATCTAATTTTTTTAAACTAAAATATGGATTGAAATACCATACCAACTGTTGTCACAGTCCAAAAATGTGCGGATTTTCAAACTTAAGTCCACCCCTGTATAAAAGGGCCACACACATGTAGGTGTCAATCAGACTCTGTGGCAAAACAGAGGGACCCAGGCTGAGATTTCAGAATGGCACAGACTTTCCTGGACAGAAACAAAGTGCCAGTCCTCACCCATTTGGAATAATTTGTGCATTTTAAAATGCAGACTTTTTGAATTTGACCTCAGGAGGCAAGTTGCTTAATTTCTGCATCTTCTGTTTTGCAATGTTGGTGATACAAGTGGGAAAAGAGGGAAATAAAGACAAATATATTATATAGAAGGCTACACCATAATTATACCTAGTATTATCATTGGGACTGTCTTTGCAGGCAACTCAAGAGATCTGTTCTGTGCCCAGAAATTCTGTAGCCAATCCTGTGCATTTTTATTCCATTCTTTTAAAGAAACTTTATCTCCATTCTCCTCCTCTCAGCACTAGGATTAAAATAAAAGAACATCCAAAGTATTTGTGGGAAATGGCAAACAAATGGGTAGTAAAGTCTGGAGATTGCTCAGCAGCAGAAAGCCACATGCAGAAATTAGCCATGGCAAGTAACTAAGTGAGGACAACAAAACCCAGCATTGTCCAGCATTTGAACAGTCAGCAAAAGGCTGATGATTGAGTAGAAAGAGCCAACCCCACATGATACTGCAAGGTCTCAAGTACTATTTTGAATCAGGTAAACTAATATCTCCTGTACCTATTCCAAACCACGTAGTAATACGTGGTCTCTGTTTCTACAGCCTGCTGGCAGCCCTCTTCGAAGTAGCATCTATCTTGGAGAAGATCTTGTATTTAATCTTTGTCTCTGAAAAAAGATCCCAAAGAAGTGGCAGGGACACGCAGTTTTGGAAGCCTTTGCGTGTTTATCTTTACTGATAAGCCTGCAATCTTTGTTTCAAGCACATCAGCTTGTGTCTGCAGCAGAACCTTATTCCAGTCAATGCCTTCCTTGGAACGGGCTTCCTCAGAACTGGGCAATGTGTTTAACCCTTTAGTGGCTGATATAAAAAGGCTCTGGTGTAGAAAACCTATTTTCCCTCCTCAAAGATGCATTATGTTTTCATACGTCTTTGAAACCAAGCAAGCGAGTAAGCCAGCCCTGCTTTGAGTCAGCAGCAATGCAGATTACATACCTACACAGATACTATCAGGGAAATTTACCCTAAGAGAAATCCATCTTCCCAAACAGCCTCTAGTTCTGTGCAGATCAAAACTATTGTCCATTTAAAATAAAGGAATGCAGCTATCTAAATTGCAGGTTGAATGTATAAAAATTCATTAAGAGAACTTGTCGAAATTATTTTGTCTGATTGATTGGAAACTGTCAGCAGGAGGTATTTGGATTCCTAGAACTGGAGAATCGACCATAATTCCATAATTCTGATCCTTTTCTAGCAGGTTGAATAAACCTGCTCATACAGCTTTGTGAATACTTGAATTCTCAGTTCACACACACATATGCCTGCCAAGGGCAAATATCCAGAAAGTCACTAGGGATCTCCCAAAGCTGAGATACCAAGAGCTTGGACAGCCTAAAAATTACAGTGGCTTTTCTCTGACAGCAGGTTCCATTTATTTCCTCCCACTTGCTCTTTCCCCGTCTCCTTCCTACATCCCTGAGTCAACCTCCACCAGGTGAGTTTCAGTTAAGCATGTGCTTTGCCAGAGGTGTTTTTAAATTATGTTTTTAAAAGTTTATTTATAGTACACACGCACAGTGTATGATGCTTTCAGGGCTTCTGGAGACTTCAGCATTTCAGGCATGACTTTGCCAGGTGGAAGGAACATGAATTCATGATCCATAGAAAAACACCTGCCCTGTGTTTGTCTGCTTCTGTACTCCAGCTCAAATTTGGAGTGAAAGAAAATAATTTTTGCTCTTTTATCTTCTCCTTATTATTTGTAATACCCATGATCAACGTACTGGAAATTCCAACTGAAAAATTTTAGAGGAAGCCAACTGATACTCCCCAGCTGACCTTTTGGCAAAAGCAGCAGCCCATGAGACAATGCAAGGATTCTATGAACAATTTCCCATTAGGGCAAGAGTTGGAAAACAGTGCAATAAACAGAACTGGGTGAAACTTGCAGGCAAAGTTCACATGGTCCAACACTCCTTGCATCTGGCAAGCAGCAAGTTTCATTAAGCAGTGTTTGTCCTAAAGATATACTTGACCCACGTGACCAGTTGTCCTCTTATAAGAAAAGTATAATATGACCACAAGATCATTCCCAAGCAGAAAAGCATGTATTTCCAGAAGCAAATCTCTGAGCTCAAGTCCAACCCAAAAAAATAGTTGTGCTAATGGTTTGGCTTTCCCGTCTAAATGCAACACAAGTCAGGTTTTACTGCATAAACCTTTGCTATTGTAGAGAGATGCCACATTTTGCTTCTTGCTCTGTATCTGGCCTGGGCAGTGAACGTCCACTAGCCAGGCATTTCAAATCAAAGGGTATGTTCATGGCTGGTTTTACAATGAGTCTGACTTTCCCTGTTCCTAAATAATGTAAGTTGCTGAAATATTGTTTCCTCAGCTGCACAGCAAATGAAAACAGAGCAGTGGCTCAGAAACCTCAATATTAGGAGGTGGTGCAGAGGCGTTCTGGGAGGAGAAGAAAAGGATGTGGCAGACAATTTGCTAATGCCCAGAAACTCTCCCTGAAAAAGCTAGCTGCACGCCCGAATGCCTCAGGACAGGGCTGAGTCCATCCCTCTTTCCACAAGAGCAGCTCTTTCTAAATAAAGAGGTCTTTACACGCAGGACTTGGGAAACTTAATTCAGATTAACTAAAGTTGTTAATTTAAAGTGAATTAGCTAAACCACATTATATCTCTGTACAGGCACACTCATTCAGTATGAAAAGGAACTTTAATTTGGTTTATTTCATTTTACTGAATTAAGAGCATTTTAATTCTAAGTAAGAGTGCCCATGCAGGGATTAATGAGCTGAACAAAGGATGAAGTTACGTGTCATGTTGGAATTGAATGTGGCATGGGAAGTCCCCCCACTTCTATGCTAAAGTTCGTTCCCCTTCACACACACTCAAAATTAAGCTAAAATTATAAATTCAAATTTTCTAAATGTCCACATCAACAAATCTCAAGCTGCATTAAAAAACAAACAAACAAACAAACAGAAGAACTCTGGCTGTACATTTGCCTTTTGTTTCAATCTCCCAGAGCATATGTGTTGTTAACAATAAAAATATTAGCAGGCAAAAGTGAGGAAAAAGGACATTGATATAAAAAATGGGAAAAGACAACAGCACTTGAGAAACATTCGTATTGCTTCATGCAGTGAAATGACAGACACCAGATCCCAGCCACATCAGTGTAACAGTCTGCTTATGGACCTGGATCTAGATTTGACTCCCACCATTTCCATGACCGAAATCTACCTACCTACCGGAGAGAATAGTTCCCAGTTTTAGGAGCAACAGCGTTGTGCTGTTTGTAAGTAATTGGGTAAGTTTCTAACTTACCTAAGCAATACAAACCTCTTACAGCTTCATGCAGGGCCATACAACACCACAAGTCAGCTGCATGAGCACAACATTTTTTCATCAAAAGTGCTCAGCAAAGATCATTTCACAGGAGAGAAATGGCATGTAGTAGTAAATTTCTAGCTGCCATTTAGGAAAAGAGACTTAACTGCTCTACTTCAGTTTACCTAAAACTGCTGGGACAGCTTGGGGGAAAACAGAACCAGGAGACCCAGTTCTTTCCCTGCTAGTCATATCTATATAATGATGCCTCTTTTATTTATATAGGTGAACTATAGAAGTCCAGCTAGCAAAAGGGAGACTGACCAACTGCTTGAAGTGAGAGCAGCTGGGAACTGTGGTTACTAAATAGGCTGAACCCAAAAGATCATCCCCCACTGAAATACGTGCTACTTTCCATGCTGCGTCTTTTTGAGTGGGAGAGGGAGAAAAGAAGAGTAAAGAATTTTTATTATAAATGTTAAGTAAGCAACACTCTGGCTGCAATGCAGTCTTCTACAGGAGAGAAAACCAACTTCTCAAGCAAGTCAAGATTGTTAAGCAGGAGATAGATGAAAGCATTGCCTCAGAATGCAAGGAAATCCCAGGCCAGCTGGTTGGGAAAGAATTAGCAATACATAATTAAAAAAGCACTCTCCCCTTCCTTGTCCCTGAGGTGAACACAGGTCCTGCATAATATTGACTTCTACATCAGCACCAGAGAATGAAGATGCCGCTTGAGGTCTTTCTCATTTCTAGGCAGGCCTCTCTCCCTCTTGCTTTCAGTTGCTGGAGGCTATTTCACACCAGTTAGCAGCAATGTTCCTGTGCAGCAGGACATGCTGTTCATATGTGCAGCTTGTGATAAAAGATTTAGCCACTGGAGAACACCAGGAGGGAGGGAACTAGATGGTAGTTTTTATATTGACTTGCAATAGAGGCTCAGTGGTCCTTTACTGGTGGCCTTGATTCTGCACCAGCGGAGCCAGCCCTCCTGCTCTTGTGTTTAGAAGAGAGGAGCAGGGAAGAGCTCAGATCACACTTTACTGAACAGGGTAAATCCTATCATTTGGTAATACCGCCTGGAACACAGTCTCTCAGGATCTCCTCCAGGAAAATCTACTGAAAGACCAGGGACATCTACTGCATTAACCAGGTCTAACATGCAGGGAAGAGATGAGACACAGCACAAGGCCGTGTACAGAGTAGAAAGACTTCTGTACTGATAGAGGTGGAAAGGACTGAGAGTAGAGGACAGAGGTGTGTGAAATTGAGCACTACAGAAAATGCACACTGGCAAACACAGTGTATGCCTTTAGCACAAGAGGCAGAGGACCACTAACAACAGATGATTGAAAAAGGTCAGCAAATAATCAAAGCTATCAAAAAAAAAAAAAAAAAATGGAGGTGTGAATGACAGCTGCCCAGAGTGATCACTGGTCTATAGGCAACAATGTCAGTGATGCACTGAGGAGCAATATCACACCTCACTTTCCCTGTCCCACAGAAAGTTCAAGACAGAACCACTGGAGCACAGCGCACAGTGGTGCAAGTGGCCTATGGTGTTCCTTGGTCCGCAGTCCAAAGAGGCAGGGAGTCAGCAAGAATGGATTAACTGCAAGTGTGTTGTAGGAGAATACCCAGCTACACAGAACACTCATGTAAAGGCTAGAAACTCTCTTGCCTTAGGGCATAAGCCAACCACTAACTTCCTCTATAGGCAAGTTATTCCTTAGTTGTTTGTTTTAGGAGTTCTTGTACCTTTTCCTCAACCATCTGGTGTTTGCCTCTCTTGGAGAAAGGATGCCAGACTAGACAGACAGATCATGGCTTCTTTCTGGTATGGCAATTACTGCATTCCACCCTGGCAGGGGGAGAACACACTGGGGAAAGAGAGGAATGTTAGATGGCAAGTTCCAATAACACACAGCCTGTTAAATGCCTTCCCTCTCCATCTGGCCCTGCGCTCTCATGCCAGCAGCGTGCTGGGAGCACACAGCAGCAGAGATTGCTTGGCCCTTTACATTTTCAAAAAATTTTGTGTTCCACTACAGAATTTGGGATCAAAGCTGATCAGGGCTTGGCTGTCACCCTGGAAGTGCTCACACATACAAGAAGCAGGATGTTCCCATGCAAACAAATGTGTTACAAGACAAGGGACCAGAGCAAAATTGTGGTCCGCAGCCCAAGTTAATATAGAATGCAATATTTAAAAAAACAGATCTCACTAGACACAACAGTTCCTCAGCATCAGGCTAGATCAGTCCCTGTCCTGTATAATCTGTGCCTCTAGAGCTAAAAAGAGCCCATCAAAGTTTATCTATAAAGCCTATTCTGTGCAATCTTTGAGTAAGCCAGCACATTTCCAGTAGAATAGTATAGTAAATACTTGCATCAGCCTATGAACCAGGGGCTTGGGATAGCATTTATGTTTGAAACAGGCATTTTGCAAGGCCCAGTCTTCCTAGAATGTCTAGGAGCCAGAAGGCTCCCAAGTCCCTCAAGACAACTGTAGTCTGAGGAAACTTAGACCTGCCTTTCTACCTGAAAATTCTTCTCTCTGTTGATTTTGGCTCTCTGCCAGCTTAACCTTCAGATCCAGGTGATCTGTGTGTTAGCAGAAACTGCTGGTAGATATCTGTCCAGATCAGCTGCCCAGGCACTATCTCACTTGTAACCTGCTTCATGGATACTCTTCTTGAAAGCAGCTGATGATGATGCATTTGTCCACTGGAGCCCCAATTTCCTCACTGTCCATCTGCTGCAGGGGAGGCAGAGCTAAACAGACAAGACACAAATAGCTGACAGCCAAGACCTTGCCACACCAAACAATAAAAACCAGGAAATCCAAAGCCTACACCTACCTATTGAGTTTGTGCTGGTTTTTAAAAGCAGCAGAAGAATGTGGATCAGCAAACACAGATACAGTTGAATGACTTATCTAAGTTTAGACAAGTGGTATCTAAGTAATGCTATTTTAGCTTATTACTGTAACAAATATGAGAATTGATTTAATAACCTAATGTTGTTTTTGGACAGTCAAGGTCTGCATCAATGGACCAAGACACTAATTATATTATCTTATCAAATCAGTGTACAATAATAGAACTTCTCTGTGCATTGATGGAACTAGCTTTGGCTCTGCATCAGAAAATAATCCCTGAAAGACAGAGGAAATACTATTTAGCAGGAACTCCTGGTGACAGGGTGCATAGTTGTTATTTTCTTTCTTTTTCAAAATACTACTAAGTATTATCTTTAAGGTACCACATGACAAGAAATTTCCGCTAATAATCTTTTACTGTGTGTTATTTAATCCCCCTGTATCTTTCGGAGAGGTAGTCAATATAATTCTCCAAAAGACTTAAGTAAAAGGGAAAGAACTACTGCTGCATATGCAAATCTATTCATTGTAAGGTTACGATAAAGCTTTTTCCATCAAGGTACAAGCAAAATGACTTACTGACATTAACTGGCAAGTACTTTGCATTCATATGGTATCTTTCATCTACAGACTTCAAAGCATCTGACAGGAGGCAGGCAGGTGTTGTTTCTCCATCCATCCAAGGAAGAAGCTGAAGCACAAAGTGGCAATGTCTCCCAGACAAGGTAAAACCATTAGCAGAAATCTAAATTAACTGATTCCGAGTCCTTAAAAATGAACTACATTGTTCCCAGTAGAAGTTACACGTGCACCAGAGGACAGAACCACCACTCACCAACACTCCTCCAAGAACTGCTAGGAATTCTTTAAAAATTTAAATCACGTTCATTAGAAACTAAACAAATATGGAACACAGTACTCTTCTCCACAAAGGCAAAGGATGGGGATCGGAAACCAATCCAAATCTTAAGTTCTGTAGTGCTCCAAGGAGGAGCACTCCTTGAATGAATCTGCAGAAGCACAGATTTTCATTCATGAGGAAAGGAATGGAAATCCTGCTTCATAACCTAGCAAGTGTTTAAATAAACCTGTTCAGATGAAGATCTCTCCTCTCTGGAGGAAATCTAAGACTATAAGAAAGGTCATGGAAATAATTTCAGAAATGCCATCTTAAGAGAGCCTTGTTTCAGCTCTTCACCTTATTCTTATAAGTGAAGAAATGCTGACTCCCTGGAGCACTCAAATGATCAGCAGAAACTCCTTTTAAACATAAATAGGGAGAAAATATCCCTGTACGGTGCTGTTTTAAAAGAAGTGTATGGATTCCTGTAAATTTCAAAACAAAGATGATGCTGAGGCAATCTCTGGAGCAAGCAGTCTTTTAGCATTGGTCAAAGAGACTGCAATAGAAATATTTTAAAATGCACTCCTTAGTTCTGAGATCTCCCATGGCCTATGGAGGTGGATAATATTAGAGGCCACTAAATCCTAAAGTTTATTTTTCTTAAAGTTTTCACTTCAAATAAAGCTTTGTTTTAAAATGTATGAGGCCAACTGTTAGTGCATTGAGGTCCTGGTTATTAGCCAGCTAGAGCCCATGAATTATGTTTAGTGAGAAGTTTATTGGCTCAGTAAACACCATTCCAGTTCCCCTCACCCCTGAACAGTGGAAGCCAAACCAAGAGATATTCAATGCCATGTTACCACTAGCACCAGAGCAACCATTATCTGATTACAGGCATTTTATTTTTTTGTGAAGAATTTGCTATTGCATCATTTAATACAAGGAAGTCTTTAAATTTACCAAGGCAACACACAAAGAGTAAGTAACTGTTTGGTCCTGTTTACCATCTTCTGGAACAGGAATATTTGTTTCCGTCTCATAGCTTTCCGAGTCCAAGCACTACAGAAGTGCAATCCCTCAAATGCTTGGTAAGACAGGAGTCTGGCAAGGAATTTTAAACTAGCAAGATTAGAGTGGATAACCACAGGACCTTTCTGATAAAACCGTCGTGTGGAGTACAGGGTGGTAAGAAGTTGTATTTGTTTTCTCTTACTGTTACTTTGTCTCAAAGGAGACACATAAAAACTGAGTCCACTCTGTGTTCTGAGGGTAGGTGGCCAGAGGTTGGAATCAGTCTTGGGGAAAGATGTTGCTCTTTATAAGTTAAACAGTCAAGAACAGCTTACACCGTTATGACTTAATGGAGAGCTGGCTACAGCTGAGTCACAGCTCAGGCAAGATACACATGCATGCCCAGAACACAGCTAGGGCAGATTCAGGTGGCATTAGCACTGCCTTGCCTCACACCTGCTTGTGGGAAGCACCAGAAACCAAAACGGAAGGTAAACATCTCCAGAACTAGCAAGACTGACACGTAGCTGTGCAAACCCAGAAGCAACTTCTATTTGTGTGGCTGCCTTTGTCCTTGGCACAAAGCTGTCTTATCTGGTTACCTTCCACTGCCACGAGCTGAAGACTCACATACCAAGTGTAAGCAATGATCAGTCAGTGCATGGTAACTTGTTAGTGTGCTTGCTGTTCCAGTTCTCTGGAATAGCTAACATACACCAGAAGAGCCTGCAGGGATTGTGTCAGTCCTTGAGGCAAGGAAGGATAATTTAGTTGGAAGAATAAGGATGCAAAAAAGAGTGCTATGATAACAGCAGTCTATTCTGGTAGCAAAGTAAACTGGAACTGAAGGAATTTAGGTTCTCTTCCTAGTCCTTTCCGTCTGTCACACAACCTTGGCTTCATAATGCATCTCTTTGTGGCTCTGCTTCCTTTCTCGCTTTTTGCTTATCCTGTCCATTTAGTCTGTGACATCTTCGCTTTGCAGCTTTGGAGTCCCTAAACTAAACAAGGTTTTTATATAACATCTTATATAAAGACCAGTTTGTGTACCACCAACTATGAACATCTCATATTCTCATGTAGATGCTTCTTCTGATGCCCTGAGAATCATGGTGCCAGAATCCATCCATATGACAAGGAAGAACCTTGGCAGTACGGATCCTTAATGTCCGAACAATCCTAGATGGACATGCCAAGCCTGTATCATCACACCCATAATGAAGCACCTCTAGGGAGCAGACACAGTTAAAATCTTTCCACCCCAGTAGTGGTGAAAGACAAGATACCCTTCTCTTTAAACTTAACCCTCTCCCTTCCAAAGAATGTTTGGAATTTCTACTATTTCCCAGCAGAGACTGGAAGGCAAAGACTTGGCATGGGGCAAGACAGATAAGAGCAGTTGCCTTCTCTGTAGGTTTTGTTAACTCCGCATAATTGCTTAGGGCATGTGATGGTTAGAGAGAAAAACACACACATCTGTCAGAGACAGACTACAAATCACTAGTATAATTCCAAGCAAACAAAATCTCTTTTACAATGTGGCTGTGGTACATAAAACACTTCTGTAAAACTACAGTATAATTCAACTGCTGCAGGTTTAATTTACAAAGTAATGATCCAGTTTTCCCTCTCAAAGATTGCCATTTAGGATCACTAAGATGTTGAATAAAGTCTTAGCTGTCTTCTGGGACACATGGTTAAGGTTGATTGTTGTTGGAAGACTCTCTAAGCAAGCCACATTTAAATACCATGTTTTGCAAAAGGGCCCATATTGTCTTGCATGTGAATTCAAGTCCCTTTACCAGTTTAAAATCTGGGTCAGGGCAATTTGCTTACATTTGGAGTCCTTTTCCAAAACTAATGGTACGTGGGATTTACAGTTGTAGATATAAGACAACCGGATAAACTGCTATTATCTGCTCTGCATCATGCACGTACCAGCTACAGTTTTCCAGCTAAGCTTTGTTCACATGTACAACCCACTTCTACAGCAGTTGCACATTCAGCATACTAATGATATTATTCTTGGCCGTCCTGTTAAACTCCCAGTATAAGTTAAATGCACAGCAGGGGGCCCTGCTGGATTCTCAACAGTTTTTAGATGGCTACAGATGATAGCTGGGCAAGGGTGGAAGTTTTGATATGCAGTCATGAAGCTGAGAGCTCTTCTATTCAAATAGGGTGTTGGCTTGTACTGACTATCTCTGTCACTTCTCTGGTGATAACTAGATTACCAAAATGTACTATGCTTAGGGCTACATCAGACCACCGCTTGGAAGTTCCAGTTAGCACTACGTACAGCTGCCAAATTGCTTAGCTAAATTTCATACAGGGATCACACGGAACAACTGTGATTGTTGATGTCTTATTTGTTTGGCATTGCCGTTCAAGGAGATCCTTTTGGGTTATTAGTACTTCGCATGACTTGGGTGCTGGCTATTTCAGAGATTATGTATTTCATTGTATTCCGACAGGCAGTTGTTAGCAGGATACTAACCCCTCAGCACACATTTTTAAGTCTCTCCAATCTGGAAGTTTGGGTGGCGCAATATCTGCTCAGGATTCTTACACAGAGCAAGGACCCTGCCCAAATTTATTTTGGTGCTTCTTGAGAAAAGAGAGAGAAAGGAAGGAAAAAAGAATGAATACCAAAAGCACAAACAGAAATTTGTGGCAAATTAAACTTACTGGTAGAACTGACCTGCAAGGTGCAAAACAGTAACAAAGAATGATGATATTTAGACTTTCTCATAGTATTCCTCTAGGCACATAATACCGTATTTTCTTAATGCAAGCCACTTAGGAGCAACAATCAATGAAAGACATTAAGTACAATAAAAATATTGGTTTTAGGATAAAAATGTGGTTCCTACCTATGGGCTTGTAAAGGAAAACTTAGCACAGTCCTACACTTCTCGTAGGTAAATTCTGAATTTTCATCCCCTTGTTCACGAGCCAGGCAGAATAAAAATATCCACCTACACTAAACCAAAGGGAGCCACTCGTAACCCAGACACAACCACAACAGACATTCTCGACAGTCCTTGGCTTAATAGAACACTGCTTTGTGGTTATAGCCACCACTAGGATTTCATCTTGCAAGTTCTAGCACGTTTAATTTATTCCAGGTCATACATCAAATATTATATTAAAATTTAAGATGGCATTTGAGATTGAAACTTTCTTTTGCAGTGTGAGTAGAAGGAACGCAGTCAGGACCGTGGGTGCATGAGTATATTAATACATAAACACAAACCTGTAGCCATTACTCAAGAAAAACAGTTGGTCTTTAAGAGGGGAAAAAAGTTGTAAAAAGGATCAATTCCATTAAATAGCTCTATAAATCAATTCCACAAAAATCAATGGGAAGCTACATCCACAAGGTTCCAGGTAACTCCCACACATCAGGTGCAACTGTCCGTGGCCGCAGCCACACAGCAGCCCTGCCTGCCGGGGATTCAGACAGTCAAGGGCTGGAGCAAGAACCCCTGCGTTGCCCATGCGCTCCCCCCCAGCTCCCTCGTACAGTGCTCTCTGCCCCACTCATGCAAGGTGAGTTGCATGCTGAGGCCTCTGGGGAAGGCAGCAACATCCCTGACTTCCAAGGCCTGTATTTCTGTGTGACGGAACCAAAAGTGGGAGCAGACTCATGGTGAACCTCCTCACACAGGCCATGCAGACCTTTGTCTCCACACCCAGAAGTGGGCAGTCCCACTTAAAAGACAGCAGAGGAAAACGCATGTTACTTATTAGAGCCAGACATCCCGTATGCCCGGGTCTGAAATAAAGTAGGACTTTGGGATTTTTCAGCAGGCTTTGTGTCACATCAAGTGTCTTTCCTCTCCTGAAGGGAAGCTGCCTTATGCAGAGACATGGGGAAGGTGGCAGAGGGACAGACCCATTTGGGATGTGGCACCCAACAGCCAGCAGCATGTAGGAAGTCACTTACAGGCTAAACAACTTACTTCTTTAAGCACAAGTTCATGAGTTCCGCATTGTGTCAGTCTCTGCTGTTCAGTGACTCCCTAGTGACTGTGCCAGGCCACTGTCCTCTCACTTTCAAAATGCAGCTTGCTTGCGTTTTCACATTTACAGGCAATGGGTGCCCCTTCAATGACTGGAGAAACCCTTGGGGCTTTCATTTTGTGCTGGCAGCTCTCAGATGACTCTAGAAACAAATCCCTAGGGGCTTCCATTCTATGTGGCAGAGCAGAGGACATAGAAGATTCTGGCTTTGTTAAAACCTGCAGAAAAATTCATGTCCTGTGTCTTCCCCTTCATGTGCTCCACGTGTGCTGTCATGTCTCTGGGCCTATTACAGACACACACTATTTAAGAAATTCAGACATAGCATTTTTACGACTGAAAAGCTTGATGAGATGGCCTCTACTATTCAGCACTAACTACCAAAACCTACTTTTTCCTGTTGTAACTGAACACAAAGCATAAACGAGTTCAGTTATTCCACACATGAACACTCATGTCTGGTGGTATTCCCATATATTTAAATTAGAGAAAGAGTGCATATGTGTGTGCATAATAAGTAATAATCAATGTAATGAGAAGGCTCAAGGCTGTCCATGGCAGGGAATGAGACTACACTGCTTCTCTCCAAAGCTCTGTGACCCAACTGCAGGAGGGAGCGATCTGATCTGCAAATTGCATCTCAGCTGTTGGGCCTCATCTTAGCAATGAGCACTCTCAACCTCCTCATTTCAATAGGATTTGAGAGCACTTGGCATCAAACCCTCCATCAGTCACAAGTTCCCCTCAGACATAAGGGCATGTAGTCCTGGAAAGCAAGACTTTGACACATGCTGGAGGTTTGAAGCTAAGAACAAATGGGAATTGTACAACCAGAGGTTTCAATCTAACCGCTGGTATCTATCAAGACAAAGCAGTGATGCATCAAAGTTCATCTCTTCTGGAATATTCCTTAGAACTTTATCATGTGACTCATCTGTTCCAGAAGAATTGATCAAACATTGAAAAGTATGCTAAGGGAAGCAGAAGGACATCTTCTTCAACAGAACAGCCAGAAGATTTTCCTGGAAGTCATGGTAAATGTTCCTCACTTTCCATCTCCCTAACAGCATCTGCAATGATGCTTTCTTATTTACTGGGATCTCAGTTTGATACAAGTCAGGAAGAAAATTATTTATGCCCAGTGGTCTTCAAGTATTATAACAGGACTAAAGTTTGCTGAGAGTTTTGGAACACAGATCTCATTCTAAAGGGAGTCTTCATGCACAAACAGATCCTACACCAGCGCTTGCATGGATGTAGTCCAAGACTATTTTGGTGACTCTCTAAAGTTCTGGAGTAGTTTAAAGTGAAGAGATGACTGTTATATTTATGAAGGACAGCCCAGAACATGGTGTGAAGTCTGTGTGAGAAGAGACAGAGAAAACAGATAGGAATGGGCACATGCCAGAGAATGAACTGATTGCAGTGACAGGGCAAATATGTAGAAATGGTTGGCCAAAGCAAGTATGTGCACAACTGAGAATTCTGGAGGAAGTAAAGGATCCAGCAGGTTAGAAAACCAAAGCACAAATCGAAATCAGCAGGCTCTGTGAACTAAGAGTTGAAGCCAGCACTGGGATCTAAAGCATCAACTTGCATTTAAAGACTATCATGGTTAAAGTCGTACGCCAAATTGCATAATAGACAAATGATATGAATTGAAAGAAGATTAGTCTAGGGAAATAGACTCAGAGGGAGGATTGTAAGGAATTTTATTATTGAAATCTTGCTCCTAAGCTCTTCCATACTCAAGGAAAAAAAATCTTAAATCCCATTTCCTGCCACTATAGGGCTGAAAAGTTAACACCATATTTCATAGCAGTTAACATGAAGCAGGATTACCGTGGTGACTTGTTCTTAAAGAGCAAATGCATTCTAAAAACTAGATTGGGAAGGAGGTAGATTTCTTTCTGCCAAATCCTCTGACAAGAAGCAGGAAGGAGAAAACTTACTCCTCTCTAAGACTTTTGGGGATGAACAGAATTTAAAAGCCTGTTGCCCTCAGTAGAACTGATGTACTCTCCCAGTTTGGCTCTTTTTGTTCAGTCATTCACTGTAGAGACTGACTTCGTATGAGTAATCATTCTTTTCTTTCCTACTCAGATGAAGTGCTTATGCTCCTGTCAGTGAAACCAAAAGAAATGCTTTGTTTATCCCTTAAACATTACGTTTTTTAAATAAGCCAGAAAGGCCTTATGAAGAAGATCCAATGACTCCTCAGAAGTGGTAACTTCTAGTGCCAGCAAACAAACTGCTTCCTAACAAAAGGGAAGATTCAAACCCCTACCCAAGCAGATATCCCAGCCAAAGCCTTCTCTGACACAGAAGTACTGGAGTGTATCTGGGACTTTGTTTTGTCAAAGCCTTTTACATAGAGAGCACCTCAGCAATGAGCGTGTGACATACATCCAGTGAGACTCATAATGTTTTTCCCGTTTTCTCCTGAGCCTCTGAACTATGACCTCAAAGCAAATGAATCTGAGAAGAAAATACATTAATCAGGCATTCACTCAGCCAGGCTCAGGATTTTTAAACCTGGGATCTGAATCAGCTCTATTGCCTCCCACTTCTTTCCTGATACAATTAGTCAGCATCTGCCCCTGCAGCCAACCCGCTGCCTCTCCAAGGGGGGGGACAAGCAGCTGCAACTGTCTTGCCCAATGTCAAATGCTGTCCTACTGCTTGCTTCCCAACAGGCTGCAGGAAAGTGGAAATAGCTTCCAGAACTCTGCCTTGCGGAGGTTAGCATCCCTTCCCTACACATGGGGAAGCGAGAGGAGCTGAGAACAGCTACCAGTGCAGCCTCTTGATTCCCTGCTCCAGCCCAGGCGCAGGTTCAGACGTGTCCCAGCCACACCTCTCCCCACATAGGGCCAAGGCCATGCCAGCTCCACACACCTGTTGGAGGCTTCCCTATGTTTTAAGGGAATCCCCAGAAGGGGATTTGCAGGTGCTGCACTCCCTTTAAAGAGTTCAGGCAACAAATCGGCCTGGGAAATTGGACCCATAGTACTCAATGTGGCCCTCTGACCTTTTCCAAAATGTCCTCAGCCCACCAGGCTGGCAGAACTGAACATTATAGCTAAGTGTTTTGAAAGAAGCATGTGCTTTTTAAATCCAGTTGATTTTTTTTGCTAGAGAAACTTTACAAAGGCATCACTAGCATGTCCACAGGAGTTTTGCAATTCTAGATTACAGGTGGTTAAGAATATCAGCAAATAAGCAGGCATACAAGTCAGGGTCGGAAGCAGGCTTTTACTTAACACCAGCCTCACCAGGCACTTGAAAAATAAATACCCGCCCCGAGCAGTTCTGCTTTACCCAACAGCTATAAGGCTTCAGCCCCGCTCCTCAGGCCAGATTGTGCAAGTTCTTACTCCAGCAGTCACACTGGGTTCAAGCGAAGTGCCTGAGTAAGCATTTGCAGAATCTGACCCCCCTGTCAGTTATCTATACTGCACCTATTTGTGCCTTGCATTGCAGGCTTCGTAGCCAGGGACATGGTCTGGAAGTATATTGTCAGCTGCAATGTGCTTTATCTCCGTTTATGGCATTAAATCTAATTTTTGGTGCCAAGTGCAGCATTACCCTTACAATGACATCTATTAGAGACAGTTTCCCCTGAAGACTGTGATCTGACCATCAGCCAGTTTGCACTGTTCATTATTTTATTTTATTGCAAAACCACCATGTTCATATTACCTCTCCACTTCTTTAATTTCAAGCATTTTGTTAAAAAGTAATAAGACAAGCACTGAATTATGGAAATCCCATGCCCTGGCATTATACTGACTTCACTTCAGATACTGCCATCCTTTCTTCCCGGAAGATTTAAAAGAACAGGAAGCCAAATCCAAAATTAAAGCACCAAACGTGACTGATTGGTCTCCAGTAGCGTGTAAGTTTAGCAGAGGCAGACTTGCTCTCCCCGCGCCAGTGCTAGCGTTCCTGCTAGGCACCCTGCCGCTTCCCCCCGAAAGCAGACAAGGGGGAGGGGGTGGGACAGCAGCATGGCACAGCATGAAGCAGTTCTTACGGAAAAAAATCTGCAACTTCCCCTGAAATGCTGCATCCTGCATGCCACAAAGGACAGCTGCTACCTTCTCACTTACAAAAACGTGACCCCAGCCAGTCCATCTGCAGGCCTAACGCTGTCAGTTACCCTCCCACGCACCACTTTTGATGGTCAAAGCCATTGTGATGAAGCAGTTTCCCCTCCACCTCAGAAAGGGCTATGTTTTGCTTTTGCTCCAGGGAGGCTCAGGGTGGGCATTTGAGGTTGTGGGGTTGGTTGTTTTTTTGTTTTTTTTTTTGGTTGGTTGGTTGGTATGGTTTTGGTTTGGTTGGGATTTCATGTTCTTTTCTTTTTTTTTTTTGCTTTTTGGTAGGGATGCAACCCAAGCTGCATCTGTTCCAGGTCTGTAGCACCTTGAATTCCCATTTAGTGCTGACTGTGCACTTGTTACTTCTCCTCTAGTATTCTACCTGAACTCACAAGCCCAGAGCAATCCATCTAGTCACAGAGGTAGCATGGGTCCATGTGTAACCATGGAGGAAGCGAGCACAAATAGGCAAATATTCTGAATAATATCAGAGTAGACGCACATGGAAACTTTCTTGGACTCACCTGGACTCCTTTCCCCCTTTCTCGTCCAACCAGTTCAGGGCTGGGGAACATCCCAACCCTCTGGCATATGGTATTAGATGCTCTGGGCATTAGGTATAAAACTGCTGATAAGCCTCTTGAAATGGTACAACTGGCGTCCTGTAGCCCAGGTCCCATTTCATGTGAAACTCTCAAAATTTGGAAGGGAAAAGGAGATTTTGTTTGTTTATTACAAGTGAGAGAAACTGGGGTGCTGAATCAGTCATTTGCGTCTTCTGGGAGTGGAAGCTGGTTTGTCTGGCTATGGCCATGGCTTCTGTTCTGTTAAGGGAGAACCCTTCTGCAGTTTTCAGAAAGTCATAAAAAAAAATCTCAAAAAATCTGGGCATAGGATCGTTACATGAAGATACCAGAGACAGAACTGTAAAGCACAGTTTACCAATTAGGAAAGCATTTTGAGATCCTAGGGTAGAAAGGATCTTTTTGCTGGTTAGGCAAATATTTTAATTCCATACTCCAATGATCACTCTTCGAGCAGGACCCATAAAATATATTTGCCTTTCATGACTGTCCTCTGTTGTTAGTTATACCTCCACACAGCTTTTAAATAACAGCATGGTTTCCACTACTGCAGCACAATTAGGTGTACTGTCTTTCTGTGCATTTGCTTCCTCTTACAAGTCACTGAGTTATTAGTACAGCATTCAGCATGAAATCCTCTTGCACCATTATCAGGGTGAAATATTAGACAATAGCAGCTACTACTGTTATTTACTGTTGATTAAATGCTAATGGAAATTCAGCCCATCTTCAAAATATCATGCCCTTACACAGGTAGCAATAGAGAGGTACAGACATGAAATGATTTTTCCAGAATCAAACAGCAAATCAGTGGCAAACAGATTCTCATGCTCAAGTCTTTGTTTTAGCCACGGTAATACAGGTTGTCAGAATGACGATAATGGTTAATAGTCTTCTCTCCTCACTCAGGTGACTTTTTCCCTCACTTAGGAGCTAAGTAATATCACTATGGTAATTATACCCGTCACTTAAAAGTAACAACCAGAAACTGGAAGACCCAGCAAAACTGGGACAAGCCAGCTGTTTACAACTGCTAAAAAGAAGTCCACACTTGGGGAAATACTCAAGACATTCCCTTTCCAGAGGCACCACCCATAATAACAGGCCAACAGTCTCAAACACCTCTGCATCTTGGATGGGTATGCAGAACCGCATACATTAAACTACTCTTCTCGGAGTTCACTTAAGAATGCTGCCAGCTTGTAAACAGCAGAGTCAGTTTTGCTGCCAATACAATTTTTACCTAGAGCAAACGGAAGTGCTTTTCCAAGAATTTCCAAGACTGTTGCGTCATGCTGTACGCTGGCACTGCACCATGCAACCCAAGGAGGAAAGACAAAAAAATAAAAGCTGCTGCTTAGCGCATCCTGAAAGGGATTACTTAGAGGGACTTATTTATTCCCAGGAAGAAACTGGCGGTGCAAAACAGACCTTCCAAAAAAACCAGTGTTCACTACAGGGGAATGTTATAGCTGGCATGTTTCGATTTCCATGACAATTTTAAAAGCATTGTTTGAGAAAGTACAGTGAGAAAGAGAAACGTAGCATATCTGAAGGACTGAAGCACAATCTTCTCTGTTCTTCCTTGTCTGCTATGGGTTTTGCATAATACTGTAGTGTTAGTCCTTTGGCAACTTTACTATTTGGAAGCTTGATCAGAATTATGTGTATGATGACAGCATTTACAGCCCCTGATAAGGTCAGGGTCCCATTGTGCAAACATTTAAATATGATGAGCATTTATAAGATAAATGCACAAGACAAACCAAGGACATTGTATTCTCCATACTTTAAACATGAAGAAAACTAAAGTTGCTTAACTTCCTTTATGTGGTACCATAGCATGGAAAATTTAAATCAGTGATACAAACTGAACCCAGAGTTCCCTAGACCGCAGTTCACCAAGAAGAATTAAATGTGTGCATATATTCAAACACTGTACCAATTCATAATGGTGACTACTTAAAACCAAGTTTTCAGGGTAAAATGTCTCTCAAGTAATAAGTTCCTTTACTTTTAAAACACTCTCAGCCAAAGACCAGTCTGCTGACATCTGAAGAACTATGAGACAACTATCATTCTCATGCCAAAATTCCTTTTATTTAGCATTTTGGTACTTCAGTCCTGGCTATGTACACTTCATAGATGTGCATACACATTTACATTTTTTACTGGATTCCCTGCCATATACAACTTCGGTGGATATTTTTCCTGCCTAGGAGGACATCCACATTTTTCTTTGAAGACCAAGCACGATCATGTCATCAATATCACATTATCAAAGAGCATTTGAACTGGCTAGAAAATAAACAAAGAGCCTTTTTCAAGGACTCAAGAAGTTTGATGCAACAAGTTCCACATGAGGACCATTCTGAATACTTTATAAGGGTGAACAGAAACTAAGAATAACAAAGCAACTCACCCTTCCAGGGGTAAGGGAAACAACATTAAATAAAACAGCACAAGTTCAAGTCTTGCTATACACTGGCATAATTTCAAACATTCTTTTAAATAGCTCTTGTTTAAAAAAATGCTGGTCTTCAACTGTATGTGTTTGCTAGTGAAGTTTTGAGGAAAGTCAAACTCTAAACAGAGAAAGCCACTACTTTATTGTTTCATCAAATTCTGGGCACTTAACTAGCCTTTTGCATCAGTACTCTCTTGTAAAGAGACAGAGAGGATGTTTTCTTTCAGTTTTAGTTTTAGTTCAATAACTAGTTCTTTCAGACTGGAGAAAGCAATTGAGATTTGGGGAAGGGCAGAAGGGCAGGAAAGCTTACTTCCTTCCAAATTAAAACTAGGTGTTAGAGACTAATATCTGCTAGTTCTAAACTTGTAAAAAAGCAACATAGCTAGAAAATAATGAATTCCCTTTTGCTCAAAGAACATTTCATTTGCTTTGCGTTTAAAATGGAGCTGAATAAGAATCACAGAATAAGTCACATAGGAAGGGACCCTAGGAGGTCATCAGAAAGTATTTTTAAGAAAGTATTTTCCAAGTATTATTTTTAATTTAGCACTTCAAAATACTCAGTTTTGGCACTAATTGAAATCAATGCTCTCTGAGAAGTTGCTTGATACCTTTATCAGCAACAATAACACAGTAAATTAATTTTGCTGCTGATTTGCATGTTAAATCATAGCTTGAATGTGTTAAACCCTGTCCTCCTGCTTAACAGAAAACAATGCCAAATTTACCTTAATGCTATGTTCAGTTGCATGTCAACATGTTTTAATAGGTACAAACGAGTGAGATCCAGTCTTTCCACTGGAGAGTATCTACCACATAGGCAAGCAAGCAAGCTTTAAAATAAGGTTTCTTGTTGTCTAATTTCTATTCCCGGTTAAAATTGGCAATGCAAATCACTCCATTCTGTTCTTTATCGGACAAAAGAAGACCTCCAAACTGTCAAACTGACTGGTGGCATCTTGACAGCAGATGGAAATGCTGTAAGTGGAGTCCTACATGGCAGTGTCTTTATGTGACTCCTGGAAAACTGAATCCACACACTGAATCCTTTCTTATACAATAGGAAATGAGCACACATTTATCAGAAGAAATCTGCTGTATACTCCTGTCATCTTAAAGCAGTCCATGAATAAATGGGACTAGCCCGGTATCAAGAACATAGGGAGGTTGTTTGCCATCTGAGGCTTCTTCCCCAGTCAGTCTGTCGTGTCTCTCATTTAAAACCCATGGCAAAAGACTGATTTGAAGACAATTTTATCTTGTGTATTGTTTGGTTCAGTGGGGGAAGGGAGCGGATAGGGCAAACTGATATATTATTGCAAGCTACCCCCTCTTCCTTTACCCAAGAGACTGAAGGACAGCTAACGCCTCAGGCCAGCATACTGAGGTGAAATGCTTTCTACCTCCCATCCAGAACCTGAGTGAGGACACCATTGGTATGTTTTTCCATCCAGTATCTAAATCTGCAAGAACAAGAGGGAATTGTTCCTAGTTCCTGCATAGACCTCTCAGTGTTTTACAAAAGAAGCAAGTATATCCTATTGTCAGAGCCATTTTTATTAGGAAAGCAGCCCCTGATGACTGTTTTGAGCAGGAAGCTCCCTGCACTTCTATAAGCTCTTCTTACTGTCTGCTGAAGACTGAGACCCTTCATCTCCCAACTTAGCTGTCTGTGCATGCTGAAGTGTGTCTTCTGGAGAAGAACTGAGCAGTTTTGTCCTTTCTACATTAATAAGAAAGCCCATGCTGAAGGAAGCCCATTGCTGACAACCACTTCCCACAACAGGTCCATTTCTGAACATCCACTTGAGCTTTTCGGTTTAAAAGATCACTCTATAGCCCCTTCATATCCTGCAGTGTACATATAAGAAAATATGATACAGTATGTGTGTAATCCTGGATAAACTAGGTTCCCCACGCCTTTCCATTAAGTAAAATCAGTAACTAGAATCCCTGTTTAGGATTTGTGATTACTAGGATCACCCTCCGCTCTGCCCTGGTCAGACAAAACGGGCTCTAGGAAAGCATGAGGGCCGTCATTTCAATAATGCAAAACCCTGTTGCTTCCACTCCAGAACAGCTGACTTGAAGTGCATGCTAGGCTGTGCTTATTAGCAAAATGAGAAATCTGATATATAGAAAGAAAACACTATGTGAGGATTAATCCTGGATTGCAGTTTGTGGCCAGCACTGGGCCATCATCCAGACACAGATGAAAAAGAACAAAACTTCTCCCACCTGTCACTTACAGCAGGTACAGCTATTGCAGTATTGTAGTCTCCCTCTTACAGCTACTGTAGTAATCCCTTTTATATCAGCTTAAGATTCAGGATTGACCTCACCATTTCGTTTCTTCCTTGTTTTGTGGGAGCCAGCACTGGAGGGTGAATTTTCTTTCCAGGAATTACAAACAAGAAGTGTGAGTAACTTACATGTTTGGACAGCTAGCTTGTAATACTCATACGCTTCAAGGAAAGAAACCCAGCTTAAAATTGGCATTCTGTTGGAAGCTGGAGATACTAACTGAACAAGAAAATACAACTACCAAGAAGAGTTTTTTACATTGTTTCCGCTGGTTTTGAGAGAAGTAAGTGCACTATAACAGCTGATTAAAAAAATAAATAAATAAACAAACCAGCTGCTTTGCCAGCGAGCTACAGCACAGCAGACTGAAATTGCTATTGCAATACATTGCCCTTGTTCCTGATACTACAGCAAGATAAAAACCAATTTAAGCAGCCTTAGTGGTTTAATCACTGGTGTTCAATCCACACCAAACCAAAGGAGAAGTCATCTTTGTTTTTAAAAGATATTCTCCTGGTTATGGTTGGGTCGGGACTCTGTTGTTGCAATTCCACAGCTGAGCCCTGTTAATTTTTCTCCAAGCCCAGCAGGGTAGGCATGTCCACTGATGCTGAAGTGGTCCTCCTTCCCATTGAGCTTCGCCTGTCACCGTATAGCCAATGCAGTGGCTATGTCACAAATGTGTCCTGTTTTCTTTCATTCTAAGACCACATTTGCTGCTACACTGAAATGCCACTTTGTGGCAACAGTCTTCCACTGATACTGTCAAGAACTGCAGCTTTGTTCAAACACTTTATCAGTCTGATTTGGTTAGGGGATTGGAAGGTTGGTGTTCTGTAGAAGAAACATGACAACCTCGTCATACCAATACCTTCTGTCTTTCAAGCTATGATACATTCATGAGTCTGGATGTGAGGGTTAAACACTGCAGTCAGCACATACAGAAGTTCTGATACAAAGGCAAATGTACTTCTGTTTTCAAACATTATCCTATTTCCCTACATCTATCATCAAAGAAGGCAGCAGGAGCTCAAAAAATAGCCTTGTACTATTCTCTATAGAAGGTCAAAGGAATGCACCACATACAGTTTATGTTTGACAGTTCTTAATTACTGTGGGCTGTAAAGATGCTAGAAAATAAGAACTCTCATTGCAAGATCTACTGTTCACAACTTCAGATTTTATACTGCGACCACCAATTTCGGGCTACGGTGGTTGTTTTAGGGAGTTTCAGTCCATGACACAGCCAAACTGACTAGCATTAGGTTCTGTTCTAGTTGTTTTACACAGCTAACGAAAGTAAATTGAAGATGTACCCTCCTGGAATAAGGCCTCCAACCTTCTCTTTCTCTCTCCCTCTCTCCCCCACCCCTTGTCACACATTGGCTTCTGCCAAACAATTCAGCACTGACACTACAACGTATCACGTGATACCAAGTGCTTCAAGCATCTTGCGATACTTATTACTATCTATACATCCATAAGTCATTCTGCCCAGCAACCTATGTGAATATTAACATGAGCTATGTCTTTATGCATTAAAGATTTAGATCTCAGCCAGATCCTTGGAAGAAGCATTTTCCCCAAACACTGAAAAATCATCCCTATGCGTCTCGTCTGCATTTCACGTAGATTAGGAAGCGTGACGTAAGGAAAAACCTGCTATATCCTCAGATTCTCCCATTCCTCCTGTTTGTACCCCTCCAGCCACACAAGTCTGCTGTGATTAAGCAATGCATTTTAGATGCAAAAGAACAAGGCACTTATGTAGGGTTTCCTTACTCATGTTAGAATGGAAAGTAACAAATGTAAGAGGTTGCTTATTCTTAATGCCGATCTCCTCCGGAGCTAAAGTGATATGTCAGTAGCAGGTGGCAAGTTTGAAGACCCCCCTCCCCTCCTTTTTTTTTTTTTT
>VXAL01004233.1:2216-50138 GCA_013399475.1 Chauna torquata
CGTGAGTCATTCATAAGGTAAGGCTAATATCTGTCAATAAGCTGTTGTTGTGAACACTTGCCAAGCACTTTGGAAAAAAACATTTTCAGAAGTGCATGTAACTAATAGTGAAGATAAGGACTATGCATTTGGCCGGTGAAATTTGCTAAGTGACTGGAATCAGGTACTTCATTGATTATCATTAATATTGGAGGATGGCACTGTAACCTTTTTTTGCTTTTCCAGGTTTGATTGTGATTCCTACAGAGTAAGTTGCTCATGAATTATTCATCTTGTGTATCTGAAATTCTACCATATGATTGGACTTCTGGCAGAGTTTCATAGTTTTACAGCAAGAAATAAGGGAAAGCAGTAAATAGATTTCAAATAACAGGTACTTTTCTTTAAGCATGAATATCCTAAATGTTTTAAGTGGGAAATTTACTACGGCAATCATGTAAGGATACAGAAAAATGGAATAAATATATGGCTATCAAATTCAACATTATCTTTCCAGTAATGATCTTTTTTTTTTCCAACATCATCTAAAGAGCTGTTTCTTTTCGCTGTGTAACTTCTGAACTAGTCTTCCAGTCCTCCTGCAGCTGACCAGAATTTTATTAAAAAAGTAAAGCTGAGAGCAATTTCCCAACATTTGTCTGCACAAAAACATGTTTATCTGAATGTTCATGAACAGTAAGTACAACGAAAGACAAAGAGAAAATTGCTAAAGCAAATAGTCATTCTAAACTTAAATGAAAACTCATACACTCTGTAGTATTTGACCAGCTCTTACCCTGCTGAATTCTCAGTTCACAAATTTCAAATGAGAAAACTGCTAAAAGTAAAACTGCAATATGAAACTGACATTTATTAATCTAGCAATCATTGGTTAGCAATATGTTTTCTGATGCATTCTGAAGTAGAGATATGTAGCCTGAGGAATACAATTTAAGGAACAGAATTCCAGGATTCTCAATTTGACTTCATTAAGCTTAGGTTTGTATCTAAAGGCTGTTCAGACAGTATATTCTAGGCTATTTCACTATTTTATAATTGACTTGAAATTCATTAGCGCACTACTTCCTCTTGTGTTTCCATGAAGTAGCAAAAAACATTCTCTTAAAACATATTTCAATGACATGCATATAGAGTTAGTTTGTATTCAGTGGCTTTAAGGAAAAGAAGGCATAAACAGATGAAAAAAATAAGTTAAAATGCTTTCTTGAGTGAGATGTATAGTAAGCAGGGCCTCTAAGTTACTCAGATTAAGTATGAAACAACCTTATATGTATTGTATTGAATAGAGATTTGTTGAAGTAAGAAAAGCATTTACCTGTCAAAAAGAATAATTTCATAGAGAAATCAAATGATTTTATTTGTTTTTATTTTTAAAGTTAGCCAAACTCAGATTTAAAGGACTAGCTGGTATGAATATATCTGTAGTATGATCTAGTAAAATTCAGTGGGGTTAGACCAAAGTTGGTTTATCAAATATGAAGAAAAATGAAGGATTTCAACTGGTAACAGCAAATAGCTTTATTAACTAATGCTAAATTAGATCCCTGTATAAATACAGTAATATGCTCATCAGTAAAAATGAATAAAATCCTGTTACATTTTATTCACTATTAAGAGTCTGTTGAGAGAGTTCATGGTTGGTAAGTTTAAAGCCTTAAATGGAAAACTCCTGAGATTGGCTAGAAAGTAAAGTAACTTAATGAACGTAAGTTCTATGTGATACTGCATATGGATTTAGGTGAATTGATGAAGCTTTTTGCTTATTTGTTAGTAAAAGATATGCAATAGATAAAAAGATAGTGCAGCCTTTCTGCATGGACTTATCATTCCTTATTCTGCATGCATGGATTCTTTGTATGCATGCATAGTTTCAGATTCTTTCATTTTTTCTTACCCTCATGCCTTCAAATCGTGACAAAGCTCTTAGAGGTCTCAAAGCTCTTAGTGTCCTAAGGGACTTAATGGCACCAAGTTCAGAGTAACCCAATGCATTTGCTGTTAAGCTAACCAAAGAGACCTATATGAAAACAGGAAAGTAAAAATTATTATATTGTACATACTACTTTACATACCATAGATGTGAGATATAAACTCCTTTAGAAGAATCTAATTTTGGACCACTTTCTTCAGGAATACGAAGTCTTTTAAATAAAATTAAAAAAAAAAAGTAATAAGAAAGAAGAGTAGGATAGGTAAATAGATAAACAAAAATGCCATAAACTAACAGTTTATTAATATCTGGAAACATTAATAATTATAAATTTCATATTTTGCTAGTGATTTGAGGATTTTTGAAACCACAAAAAAAAAATTAAATTAATCTCTCCTTTTTTTTTTTTTTTACAAATTTAAGCATTGTTCTCCCTTTTTCTCTGTTTTACAATGCTGTTGGGATCAGTAATTATAATTGATAATGCCCATTTGATTGCCCACAACTGGAAGGGAAATGATTGAAGCCTGTTTTGAATTAACAGATGGGTCACAGAGCAACATTGCTTCTCTGGAAATTGGTAGAAAGGATTAATTTTTCCATATTTGGTTACACTGACTAATGCTGTTGCCTAAATACTGAATTTATGTACTCTCTAGGCCGACATTAACCTGGATTGTGCTGTTTCTTAAAAGACATTACAAAAACAGTTCCATAGGCAGCAGAACTAATTAAGTCACATATCCACATGCCTGTATGTATTCTACATCCCTACATTTACTCAGTGAGAAATACCATATCCTCTACATTCACTATGGCTCCTGACCAAAACAATACCTTCAGTTTTCTTCCCATTTTCCCTGAATGCTCCTTCATTACCCTGTTCTAATTCCTTAACTATTTATTGGGCAAAAAATAGCACAATGGTCTCATATACTATTTCATTATAAAAAAACAATGCATCATGGAAAGAGAACTCTGGGACAGTGATCTTCATTAACCATATTTAGAAGCAAACATTATATGTGAATTCTTTAACTTTTCTGTACTTGTCAATCCTGAGCTCTAGTAACCCCCAAAACTAGGACCTTCTGAAATCTGAATTTCTTTCTCTGTTACATTCACCGTCCTATTAAAAACTTACTTTTTCAAGCTGTCATAATCTAAAGCCAAACTAAAGAAAGTATATGTACCTATTTAATATCCATTGTTTAGTCACTGAAAGCAGGACAAAATGCATCTTAATTTTAAAACTGAACTTGTGTTATATTTGTTTAATATATATATTTTTTCCTGTTTTGCCAGAAATTTCTATCTTAAAACTGTAGCCACTGGTTATACTTTTGTAACTATATAAAACATAGTATTTTAGTCACACACAAAACTTCATAGACTGCAGAAACAGCATGCATTTCTGCACATTGAAGGTTTTCTTAAGGAGGCATACTGAGGAAATTAGTTTTTAAATTCTGTCTGTAATTGCATCAATTCGTCGAGAAATGGTCTCCCACAATTCATGGCACAGCACAGTAGAGTTAAAGCTATTAGATAACCCTTGAAGGAGAAATTATTGAGTTTGATTTCAAACATGACTGTGAAGACTAAGTTCAGTAATATTTATTGGACTTGAATACTAAGTAAGCCACACCACCAATGCTACAAATACATCTTGGATTCCTTGTAAAACCATAATTCAGCCACATGGTGGAATTCATGGACATGACAGTTGTTTTTTTGCTATGAATGTTTGATGGACCAGACATCCATCTGAATGCTGGATGTGACTTAGACCACAGCAGGAGGGAAAGTGGGGTCTGAAGGTGGGTATGAGCGGTACTGGGGTAAACTGTAACTGCTCGCAGAGCTACTGTGTTAGTTTTTTTTGTTTGCAGGAGATCTTCCAGTCTTTCTTAACCCTGTGGTATAGGAAGGCAGTGTTGTAAGCGTAAAATGAAAGACAGAGAACTATGAATTTTTTCCACCTACCTTAGTTTTTAAATTTAAAAGTAAACTAATTGGTATATATAGATATTATGGTTGTAGAGCAGGTAATAAAAACAAACAAACAAACAAAACAAAAAACCATCAGATAAAATAAATATAAAAAGTTGGACCTGGGAAAAACACTACATACATCAACGATAAGGAAGTCCAGCCAGCACCAGGCATTAGTAAAGTATGTTTGATAGCCATAGGCCACCCACTTCAGCAGCATTTCCAGGATGAAGATGTAAGTGAAGACCTTGTCAGCATATTCTAGCATGGTCTTGATAGTTTTGCGCTGTTCAATATATATATCTTCAAAAGCCTATGAGAAACACATTCAAAGATATTGGTTGTTCCCTTTTGTTACTGCACATAATTTAGGCTGTAACAACAAAACAAACAACAAGAAAAAAGGGAACAACAACAACAAAAAGGAAACAGTCTTTCTTCAAGAACAGGCATGGGACTGTGACTTTTATGTTAAGGTTCCTTTTCTGTTAACTTGATGTACATCTGTTTTCCCCTGTGGAACTATATTTTTCAGCTTATAGGAGGGAGAAGCAGATATTACACAGCAACAACTTCACTGGTCAGAGATTTTTATTTATTTATTGCTGCTGGTCAATTATTATTTTCAGATCATTTTTAGCACTCACAAGTAATTTTGATTCTGCAAAGTGATGGGAGTGAGCTGAATTCTACTGAGACAATTTGGCTTGTATGTAGGTGAACCCATTTTCAAAATCCAGGGCCATAGCTGCAAAATTTTCAGGACAATGACAATGCAGTTGACCTTATCCTTTTAAATCCTGTTAGTTTTTGAAAATTTTAAGTCATAAATCATAAAACAAGTTATTCCTTTCCTAAAAAATGTATTTATCTAAATCAAATACCTGCTTTACTGTATTATTCACATTTTATTAGATACATAAAATTTCTTATGATCCTTGCAATGTTATTTATGTTTTGTGTTTTCATTTTCAGAAATTTGAAAAAAGGTGTTGTTCAAACATATGATGTCTGCTTTTCAGTAATCATTCCTGTCCTCCAAGAAGTTTTCCCTTTAATTGCTTTTATATCTTCATTATGCTACTATTTCATATAAGAGTAATTGGTTTTATTGGAATGAAAGAACTGGAATGATCTGGCAGCTTGCAAAGATTTGGTTATTTATCAATACTAACACTCACTTTTACCCAGTCTGATTTTGAATCACTTCTGTCAGTTCAAATGATTAGTGTTTGTCTATCAATCATCCAATTGGTATCTGTGTATCAGTAATTTTGGATACTTAGATCAGATACTTCGATACGCTAACAGCTTTATCTGACAAAATTGGGAAGAGCTGGCACATACCAATTCCATTTCATGAGTGGAACTATGCCAGAGGCTAAGCCTGCGGTGCACTTGGCAGTGTGCCTTCTCCCTGACTGTATGCCTCTGCGGCTGGGCTTTGCCGGCAGAATGCAGTGGGCTTACACCTGCCCGATTTTCCATTTGTAATGACAGTGAGACTCAAGTGTGGCCTTGGGGTGAACATTGGGATACAGTGTTGGCAGGTCCAAGGCGACCTTTTTACATGTTACAAAGGAAGTTAAAGGCAGAGCAGGGTCTCAGATCTCTAGGGTCTTAGGCTAATGCCCTGATCTGTGAAGTATTCTACCAAAACAAATGTTCCATGGGTTCTCTGGATGACATGAACCTTAGTTTCAGGAGCATGAGATGCTAACACTGTGGGATCTCATCTCAAACCTCCTCTAAACACAATGATGGAAATAGGCCTTTGATCAGTCTCCTGCCAGTACTTTTCTTTCAGCTAAATTCTTGTTGCTAAAGGTTTTCTCCAGTCAGTATCATCAACCAAAATTCAGTAGTGTAGATGTGAGTCTTTTATTATTTAAGTGGGTTTTAAATCACAGGAAAGGTGTCACATCGTATCGTGTAAAAGTTGCTTATATGATTGTTTTGTTGATATTAGACCAAGGAAAACCAGAATACTTACAGATTTAACCAAAACTGATGATAGGTATAATCATAAACTGCTAAACATTTACTGTAATCTACTGAATGGTAATTGCATCTATCTAGGTAGATGCCAGATGTACTCTAGGTAATCTCAGGGCAAACAGTTTGCCTAAGAAACTTCAGCTCAGTATATATCCAGTCCTAGCTTTATTTAACAGTTAATCTCAAATTTCTGTATTCTTTGTCATTATTTGTATTTGTAAAATAATATATGATTATTTTTTTGTTTCCTTTTGTAATCATTTTGTTTCTTTTATTGTTATAGATTTATATTATGGTTGGCTTCTCTTTATTCTGTCCTCATGTGCTTATAAAACTTACAGCATGATGATTGGCAAATTTATGTTTTTACATATATCTCTTTAGTCTACATGAGTCTGTAGAGGCTGAATTAGAAGCATAAATAATAAATTATTTTTCTTAGAGGGGACAGTTCTTTTTCTTGAGATATATCAATAAATACCAGTAAAACTAGAGAGCAAACCCAAATAACAAAGTTAAATGTGCTTTCTTTGCATTTTGTCCCTCTCCCAGCTTCAGGTATATCACTTTCAGCAATGGAGTTATGCCCTCTCTAATCAATTTCTGTTCTGTTTTGGACATATTGTTGAGAAGAGACATTTTCCTACCTGTTTTTTTTTTTTTTTAAAGTTCTAACTAAAATTTAGTGATCCTTTGAAGACATGGAATTGTTTGCTTTTTCTGGCAGAGAGAACTATGTTAAAACACTGTTTTCTGACAAAATTATGACACTCTTTTCATTTTTTACTCACCAGAGCTCCACTACTGAGGAGAATCATAAAGACAATGAAAGTCTCAAACCAGTTGTGTTCAACAATCCTGAAGCAGGTTTTTCTAAGGTTCCACCACTGCTTTCCTCTCCCTTCTTCTACACTTACTTGACAGCACTTGAACCTCCGTACACAGCCTTTAAAACAATATATGTATTGAGAAAAAGAGAGATTTTGTTGGATTTCATTAACTTGGATTATGTATGCTTAGTGACACAGCACTACATTTCCAAAAGCTGTGCTATTTGGTAAGAACTCAATAGATTTTCATCTAGATGATCTTTTTCTCCTCCAAAGCAAGAAAATTTAACATTGAGACAATTGGAATTTACAATTCAATGAACAGATAAGAAAAGTATTTCTCATTTATCAAGAACTAAGTGCTCAATACGGTATACATGAAAAGATTAAAGTCCATGCAACATGAAGCCAAATTACAAAATATAAGGTAAGAGAAAAAATGTATTAATTCATCCAAATTTAAGGTAAGTTTATGTAGTAAACTATGGGCAAGTGTTATTATATTGTACTTTCTTTTGTTTGGGATACTAAATTCAGTATCCATATGGTAAATTATTGTCTAAAAGTATTACTGCTTCTAATCATAGTTTAAACACTGACAAAAGAGTAAATGATTTAATACATAAATATTAGTAACTAGTTTAAACAATTAATTTTGTGAAGTTTTTTTTTTTTTTTTGTCCCAAACACCTTCAGTGAAGCAGGCCTCTGGCTCCATGGCTTCCTCAGGTTCAGCTTCTGGTTGCTCTTCTGCAGGAAGTCCAATGTCAACTGTGCTACCTTCAGATGAGCTGGACATATTTAGCTTCTGTAAAGAAAAAAAGATCATAAATGCACAGTAAATGTTTTTAAGTCAAATAATAGTAATTTTCAGAAAAATTAAATAGTTCTGCTTTCATTCTGGTGTTCAATGTAAGTGAATTGCTGATAAACTTATGTGAAATTTGTACCATTTTTGATTTTCCTCCTGCACTGTATGGACCCATTAAATAGAAACTGTATCAGTGATAGATAATGTTTAAAGAAAATTAACTTTTAAAGTGAAAAATATGAATGATGGTTCTAAGCCTGCAAAGATTTGTGACCACAGCTAATCATAAGTGGCAATGATCTCTTGACCTGGATAGAACTAATAAAGCTTAAATATATATGCAGCAATCTGTAGAGTCTACTGAAAAGCTGATAAGAGCCTAAATATAACTGTGTAAATGAGGTGGGAGCTCAAAGGAATGAGGGAAAAAAACACTAATCAGCACAGAAGGCTGTATTTTAGAGGTCAGCAAATCCAGATTAAAATTGCTGGAAATCTAGCTTACTTAGATGGAAGCAGAAGCTGCATAAAATAAGGATGAGGTAGATTAAGGATGACATATGAAACATCAGATTATGCTTTATAACCCAATCAAATTCTCAATAACATGCTGAGCATTATCTTGACAAATCAGAGGGATGGGCAATCACTAATCATATGAAATTTAACAAGAGCAAGTGCTGGATTCTGCATCTGGGATAGGGCAACCCTGGCTATACGTACAGAATGGGGGACGAGAGGCTGGAGAGCAGCCCCACAGAAAGGGACCTGGGGGTTCTGGTCGACGGCAAGTTGAACACGAGCCAACAGTGTGCCCTGGCAGCCAGGAGGGTCAACTGTACCCTAGGGCTCATCAAGCACGGCGTTGCTAGCTGATTGAGGGAAGGAGTTGCTGAGCACTGCTCTGCTCTGGTGCAGCCTCACCTTGAGTACTGTGTGCAGTTTTGGGTGCCATAATACATATGAAGGACATAAAACTATTAAAGAGTGCCCAAAGGAGGGCTACAAAGATGGTGAAGAGTCTAGAGGGGAAGATGTATGAGGAGCAGCTGAAGTTACTTGGATTGTTCAGCCCAGAGAAGAGGAGAATGAGGGGAGGCCTCATGGCGGCCTGCAGCTTCCTCACAAGGGGAGCAGAGGGGCACGCGCTGATCTCTTCTCTCTGGTGACAGCGACAGGACCCGAGGGAACGGCACAGAGCTGCATCAGGGGAGGTTCAGGCTGGCTGTTAGGAAAAGGTTCTTCACTGAGAGGGTGGTCAGGCACTGGAACAGGCTCCCCAGTGAAGTGGTCGCAGCACTGAGCCTGCCAGAGTTCAAGGACGGTGTGGACAACACTAACAGAAATATGGTTTGGTTTTTGGGTGGTCCTGTGTGGAGCCAGGAGTTGGACTCAGTGATCCTTATAGGTCCCTTCCAACTCAGGATATTCTGTGATTCTATGATTCCATAAATACAGAAAAGTGGAAGGTAGAAACTGAGCTTTAAAAACTTAATGCCCTTAAGCTAATCCACATCCTAAAATTCTATAAGCATTGTAACACGTAGCTGGGGCCTGGTTGCAATCTAGTTGATTGCTATCATGTGGTTAAAGATTAGAAAAAAAATTGAGAAGGAAACATATTTAAAGATGTAGAGGTGGAAAAAAAAAGTATAAATGCAGTACAGGTTCATCAAATCCAAGTTGCAGTGGCCTCTTGGATAATTGATTTTCTAGGCAAAGAAATCTACATGAATTTCAATAAAATGTGGCAAAACTGCCACATTTAAAATTCTTGTTCAAGCTGAGATGATGGAAATTTGTACAAAAAGTATGAAGTGAATACAAAATTGGCAGAAGGGAACTATTAAGATGGGGGAAAGTTAATGAAAAAGTTCCTTAAAGATGAGTGTTGGGGTTAATCTTAATTTTTTCACCACTGACTTGTGGCATCTTTGGAGGAAATGAAATATGCTGATGCAAAGTTAGGAGGCTGCATCAGTGTACTGAACTGAAACTGGTACAAGGAAAGAGGATATCTATGATAGGGATGAAAAACAATACAAGGTGTAATAATTAAGACCTTGACTTAGCCTTGCAAAGCAGGGCAGTAGTAGAATTGCTGTCTTTACCTTACTAACTCCAGTCAAGGGAAATCACTGGATTACAGTATTAAGTTAGTATGTGTGAACAATTGTATATGTTAGCCATTAATAAATTTAATTTGGAAATTAGAAAAAAGCTTTTAAGTATCACAGAGCTCAGATTTTTGGGAGAGGCCTCTTGCAGAAATATTGAGGAAAAAAAACAGCCCCAAACTCTGCAAAACCCCTTGAAGGTACAATGCAACCCTTATCAAAGGAGTGGCCAGTCCGATTTTCAGCAATGATTCCAGGAGTCATTGACATTGAGTTGGATGGTGCTAAATAAAATGATTTGAAATATTTTAAGTAGTCAGTTCTTAGTTAATTTCATGTTGTGGTAATTATAGACTATAGCAATTGGAGAACAGTATTTTTACTTTATTAGGAAAACTGGTTTGATGTATCCAGTTTTAGGCTCTGTCATTAGTTGTCATCAGAACCAGTTTATAGAGGTTTTTTAAAAATTCCATTTTCACCTGAATGTTGCGGCTTTGATATTTTAACTGAAATATTGTATACTTCTAGCAATCCAATATTCATAACTCGTCCTTTGCAGTATAACTTGTCATTCAAAATAATTTTGAAACCGTTTTTCAAAACTTTTCCAAAGCTTTTTCTTTTTTGAAAAAAAAAAAACAAAAAAACCTTTTTATTTTAATTCATCATTTTCTTCTAAGAAGCAGACCTTCTGTCACGTTATTGCAAGCTGTTGTTTGCACACTAGAATTAAGCTTTTTGAAATTAACGGTGTAATTTATACTTTTAAGATAATTAATGTGTTACTTTGCTAAAGGAAAAGAGGGTACTTAGCTAGAGGGAAAAAAAAAAGCATATAGACCCAATCTGGAAAAAAGGATCCTGTCCAGCTCTGTAAAACTCCAGGAATGGTGCTGAAAACTCAATATGGTCTGAAGCCAGCTGGAGCTCCCCTGAAAGTGCCCACTGGCCTTGGAAGTGGGGAATACATGCAGTCTTTTCTACATGGGCTCTCATCTAAAACTCAGCTAATTCAAAGGCTGCCAAAGAAAGCTGGTCTAGTGTTTATCATTTCTCTTTTACAGTCCTATTGTACAGTCAATATAAAATGAGGAGTTGGACTCAAATCCAAAACAGCACTGCTGAATGCATTTCCCATGTGTCATGGTTTTGGCTGGCATAGAGTTAAATTCTCTTCGTAGAAGTTCACACAATGCTGTGTTTTGGATTTTTTGATGAAGATAATGGTGATGTTTTCAGTTGCTGCAGAGCAGTGTTTATACAGAGCCAAGGACTTTCCAGCTCCTCGTATTGCCCTGCCAGCAAGGAGGCTGAGGGTGCACAAGAAGCTGGGAGGGGACAGGACCAGGACAGCTGACCCAAATTGACCAAAGGGATGTTCCATACCATGTGGTGTCATGCTGAACAATAAAACTGGGGGGGCTGGCCAGGGCAAAGGCGAGGCCGGGAACAGGCTGGGCATCGGTTAGCGGGTGGTGAGCAATTGCATTGTGCATTGCATTGTGTACACTTGCTTTGTATATTCTGTTACTATTATCATTACTATTATTATTATCATCATTATTTTCCCTTTCTTTTCTATCCTATTAAACTGTCTTTATCTCAACCCACGAGCTTTTTTTCTTTTTCACGATTCTCTCCCCCATCCCACTGGTTTGGGGGGTGGGGGGACAGTGAGCGAACGGTTGTGTGGTGCTTAGCTGCCTGCCGGGTTAAACCACAACACCATGGAAGGCTATATAGCAGAGCTGCTCTTTCATAAGCTTCTGGGGGAAAAAAAATCAGAAATTTCATAGTGCTTTTTTAAAGGAATGAAAGATAAGACTGGTCCTACAGGCAGCAGGCCCACCACTTCTCCTTCTGTCTGGTGAGGGGATGGTTAGGTAGTACATTTACAAAAGCTTTTCCTAAACTGAATATATTCGCTGTTGGTTGGTCATAAAACAGCTTGTTTTCCTCCATTTGACTGTCTGCCCTGTGATGGGTTGGAAGACAGGACTGGCCAGTGTTAAGGCAGTTGTGGGGAGAGTAGATGACCAGTGGTTGTTTTTCTCCAACGGGTCTTTGCTTAAATTTTGTTTTATTTAGAAATTCTTCCTGTGGGGGCAAGTTCTTCATAATGTGCTCAAATACATTCTTATAACCTCTATTTTTGGCAGTAATTCAGAAGCTTGAATCAAAGCCTATTTATAAGACATTTTGGAAAATATTTAATAGGAAGAGAAATATTAATGCTTCAGATATCCAGTGGGAAATGGGAACAACTCTGCCTCTGAAATAGGTTCCCAAGGGAAGAGGCTGTTTTCTACTGGTCTCCTTTCTTGGGGAGGATCTGAAGATAGTTCTTAGCTTAGCAATGGATTTTTGTAGGCAACACTAGAGGGCTTAGGTACACTAAAGTGACAGCAGCGTAGAATTCAGCTAGCCTAAAACTGGGTGTCTGAAGTACTGTTAGCAATACAACAGTGGCAGAGGAAGATGAGCTATCCCACAAAGAAACTGGATTGCTACTAGATTGGAAACTAGCTAGTTTAAGGTTCCTCAGGTAAGAAAGTTAATTTTGTTAAATGTCTGGAAAGATAATTTTCTGGTTTGACTAAAATACCAACACACTAATATGCTGAGGGTGTAGTTGTTATATTACCAAATCAATTTAAATTATTTTGTTAAAATAGCCACAGACACAAAGTCATGTAAAAGAACAGTTATGCCATTAATATGTTTTTTAAAAATATGGTTCTCAACAAGGCTTTGTATCTGTAGCCTGCTTTGGTGTTCCCTTAGCAACATGAGATGTTCTAGGCTGCTGATACTATTCAGTTTTGACAGCTAAGGGGATTTGGACTATATTGAAGAGTTTGTGGTTAAAACTTCTTTTTAATGGAATCTTGGTCTAGAAGAGCTGACAATTTTAAAATCTAAAAGAATTCCATTGTCTAAAGGAAAAACATAAACTATTTCTATGCTTTCCAGTTGATTCCTGCTTACAAAAAAAATCACATAGAAGGGGGTTTTCAGAGTGGCAGAGAGAAGGTCTATGTCCTAATGGGACCCTTGTTAAAAGGGGCAAAGAAAAGTTTCTGGTGGAATAAGGATGTAGCTAAGGCAGTGCCCTGCTCTATCAGTTGATGCAATTACCATATGGGCCATAAGCAGTTCTTACGGACTATGTTGATTTCTCATTCCCTGGCATCCTATCTTCTCTTAGAACTACTGAAATTTTTAACCCTTTCTCACACTTTTGTTCATCAAAAATTAAACCCTCCTTTATACATTTATTTTTGCCTGTGTACAAAGAAGCGTCAAAATAACAAATGATGAAGAACTTAATACACCGTCTTATGCTGAAAAAAGAAAAACATGCAGAAGATCACAGAAATGCACAAAGTATCTAAATACCTCTTTGCTTTCTTCCAGGTCTGATTCACTACTGAATTCCTCTGTGTTTAAATTTTCAAAGTCGGATTCACCCACAGCAATGGGCACTGTCACAGTCAGGCTTGGGTTGTTTATGAATGACATGTAATCACTTTCATCAATTATGTATTTTTCCACACTGCTGCCTGTGCCTATGCCACTAGTTGTTCCATTTACATCTTTAATATAATCATGATCCTTGCTTAGTTCCACAGTTGTATGGTTGGAAATACAGCTATTTTTGTTGTTCAAATCTTCAAGTGGTTTGATTTCATCTAAAGCTTTTTGTTTTTTAACAAAAGCTTTTTGGATGAATTCACGTGCTTTTCTTTTCACATAATCTATGCCCTTCTGCATTCTTGCAACAGCAATTTGGAGATTATTCATTTCATTATCATCATCTGTCACAGCAAGGTTGTCTGCACTAAATGAGCTCAATAGCAAGGCCAAAAATAGGTTCAGTACCTGCAGAAAGACAAAAAAACAAAAGACATTCTAGAATTTATCCCAACAAAGAACACATACTTTATTAAAAAGTCATATTAGTGATATTGAAGACTGAAGTCCCAATAATTCACCATAACAAACAAAAGCACCCTGAAAATTATCTCTTCATGAAAAACTGTTTTGTTTTTATTTTTTGTTTTGTTTTTTTTTTTTTTGCTTGGATCCAATTCACTATTCAAAAATATTACTACAACTGACTAATATCTGTAAACATGTCTTTAAATCCGGACAGTATATAAATATTTTGGTGGAAAAACCTTATCATCTAAAAGTGGAGATAACAGATTTGCTATTCAGCATTGTAAAAAAGTTTAATTTATTCCATCACACAGCAGAAAGTAGATTTAGGTGACTAATCATATGTGACAAATAATAATAAAAAAACCCCAGCAAATGGTTGATAAAGAGCCCATAAACTAAAACTGTTTGAAGCACAAAATATTTACAAACAGCCAAAAGACAAATTAAGAATGTGACTAAGTGCTCACTCTAATATTAAGTCTTAGCCTTTTGATGTTGCAAGGTGCAGAATACTTCGTTCTCAATCCAAAAAAGCTCTTAAAATTAACTTTAAGCATTGTTTGAAACCACCTGCTTAAGTGCTTTGTTGAAGCAGAGCCAGAGCACTTAGTTCACTTCAGGATTGAAACCACTCTGTTGCCGAATAATTTTTTGTTAATGTTTTGATTACGTACCACTAGGTTTCCAATCACCATGACCATCATGAAGACAGTAAGGCACATGGCTTGGCCAGCAACCTCCATGCAGTCCCACATTGTTTCTATCCATTCTCCACATAACACTCGAAATACGATCAAAAAAGAGTGAAAAAAATCTTGCATGTGCCAGCGTGGAAGCACACAGTCACTTGCGATTTTGCAGACACATTCCTTGTAGTTTTTCCCAAACAGCTGCATCCCAACCACAGCAAAAATGAACACAATGATGGCCAGCACCAGGGTCAAATTCCCCAAAGCCCCTACAGAGTTACCAATAATTTTTATTAGCATATTTAGCGTTGGCCAAGATTTTGCTAATTTGAAAACTCGTAACTGGAAGGAAAGAAAAACAATGTTAGGACAACCAGCAAGAAAGACACAAAGATATTTTAAAGTTAATTTATGGTAAGATATTACTGCAAAATATGCCTTGAGTATGACTGTTGATACATTATCCTCTTTTCTAAACGCATGATGATAGACACAAAATTTAGCAAAGTTAGAGCTTGATATCCTCAAAGCATAGTTCTTACCCAAGGCCCAAGAAGCTACCAATCAAATTGAATTTAAAATCTAGGGCTCATCTCTTTAAATCTACTGGGCTACTTTTCTACAGGTATTTGCAGAGCAGATCTTTTCCTGTGATGTCAATCAGAGCACAACACATCTATCTAGTGAGTCTACTTGTTTCTGCATAGCAGGATGTTTAAAGTGTGTATATACAATAAATAAATTGGAAATAGGCCCAGGCACCCATTGGTATCTATTTGTCTGGATCTCTATCAATTCCCACTGACGACTGTAAGATACTGCAAGTAATATGGATTTGTACTAATGAAAGAGACTTCAGGATGAGTATCATGGCGAACCACACAAGTTTTTAAGGCAAAAAAATAAAAAATAAAAATATGTAATAAAGCCCTATTGAAAAATCAGTGCTATTGATGTATATTTACCAATCTGAATGATCGAAGAACTGAGAGTCCTTCCACGTCTGCAAGACCAAGCTCAACCAAGCTAAGGGTTACAATAAAACCATCAAAAATATTCCAGCCTTCCTGGAAATAATAGTAAGGGTCCATTGCAATTATCTTGAGAAACATTTCTGCTGTGAAGATTCCAGTGAAGACCTGAATTCAGAACACAGTTGGTTATTTTTTTATGAAGTATAATATCACAGGTTTAATTGTTGTTTAGGCTACCTATGTGCAATTAGCCTCGTCCAAAACTGATTCTTAAAAATGGTTCACTGTAATGATTTATTATGACCACCTTACCTTAACAAGGGCCATACAAACCAAGTAATTTTTTTTCAATTAATTAAATTCTACACTGAAGAAATTACATAAATTTCTGTTTTATAACATTTATAATCCAATTTCAGCTCTGTCAGGATATGGACTTTCTCATGTACTGTACAAACAATATCCCTAATTTGATTTCCATGACATAAACCAGAATGCTTTCCAAGAAATTACATGGCATAACATCATTTTTGGTATACTGATTATATTATACAGCAGCATGAATGAGGCCAAATCTTAGACTCCTGATGGGTGGCTTCTTCACTCACATAGCCTGCAAGAATCCCATTCAGTTCAACAGAGAGATAAGACTATAACAGCTGGGGATCAACTGAGATACAAAAATTTGCAGAAGCTAAGGAACTTCCACATGGGTGTTGCCATTAAGTTCAGTGAAGCTGATTGGCTCAATCACTTTAATGTCAGGAATCAAATAGCATTTAAGAGTGCATTTTAAACATGATATTGCTGGTAATCGTTTCTAATCATAGTATGCAGTATTCTGAATGAAGCAGGAATCATATTTAGGGGCCACCAAAGTAGTGGCTCTGAGTAGCTTTGAGAGAAAGCTGTTGTGATTCTGAATATTAGAATTTCCTGTAGGACAGGAAAGTACTAAAGCCACTGTTAAAGGCTGGCTGAGCCCTGATCTTCCCCTCTCTTCTCTATCCCATTTCCAAGCAGGCTGAATAGAAAATGGGACAGCTAAAGAGAATAATCTAACTGGGATAATCAGGAGATGGACAAGATTCTCACTTGCTCTGCCTAGGAACACCAATGCTCAAGATAGATTTTACTACCGTTTTTAAATACATCACAAATACGAACACTGGAGAGGGAAAAAATAGTTTTCAAGACAGAGTATTAAAACAACTGTGGAAAAGGTGGGAATGAATAAATACAGGGTGAAAATATGAATAAGGTTCCTAACCATCAGGACAGCGAGGTTCTTGAGGAGATTTAAAGCTGAACTATGGGAGCAGGAGAACCCTGAAAGGTTCTGCATTGGAGAAGGGGCTTACATTAGGGACCTTAAGACTGGAAGAGGGTGGTGCTTACAGCCCAGTTCTCTCACACTCTCTTTGTAGTCTGATGTTCACCAAGATTTATATGATGTTTTCTTGTTTGGAAAACAAGACTATAAATTGCTACAACACAAGATTTTACATTTTACTAGGAAACTCATAGCTTCCCTTATTTTAAGTATATGGAAACCAGCTATGCATTTGTGTTTTAATTCTTCTTTCTAAATCCTGTAGTTATTTACATGATCTGAAATATTTTTCTTCATTACCAAACAAGGATTATTAAAAATCACATTGCAAGAAACCAGTTCTTAAAATAAGAGACAAAGTAGGACTGCAGCCGCAGATACGTTTGTGCGATCAAACCTGTCAGCTCAAAAGCATCAGAGCTACAGAAAATTAACTCCTGAATTCTTTAATAATTTATCTTTTTGAAGTAGAAGGGAGAAAATATAGTTGACGACATGACAAAAAGGTATCTTACTAATTATCTGATTCTAAAAAATATAAAGACTATAAGAGGAAAAAGTACTGCAGGATATTTTCATAGTTTTACATAAAGCATATAAGAAACAACACATATCCACATAAAAAGTCATTTACCCAAGAAAATTCTAGAAATGCCTTTAAATGGCTCTTCTAGTGATTGTAAACCTGTGCTCAGGAAACAGAGCAACAAGAAGAAAGCAATTAAAAACACATTCATAATTTACACATTGCATTGTATTGATTGAAAAAGAAACACTATATTTATTTCCATGGTGTCTTTTTCATGGAAGTAATGCATTTCCTGGTTCAGTAGTTAGATAAATCAACTTCTATTTAATATGGACTTTACTTAATGTAGCATTGGGGCCATTTTTTAAATATTTAATCTGGTTTTGCAAACACTGGAAAATATTGATTTTACAGAATCCTAAGTTACATGACCTAGGGTTGACAGTGAAATTTCCAAAACTGTTGTGATAGAGTCTTATCTGGAGGGCAATGAATAGCCAGTAAATCTGCTTTCTAAAGAGGTAAAAAAACTAAACAAACAAAAACCTGTTAAAACTTCTTTCAGTTATTCCAGACATACTTCCTTCAAAATCATAAACATAAAAAAAAACAGACTCACCAGATTTCCAACTGAAAGTACGTTATTGAATTCATCAGTCATTGGATAATGCTCCATAGCCATAAAGAGTGTATTTAAAACAATGCAAATAGTAATAGCCAGGTCAACAAATGGATCCATTACCACCAGGTTGACGATATGCTTTACTTTCAACCAGTGTGGACTGCAGTCCCAGATCAAGAAAATATTTGCAAATTTATACCAACATGGTGGGCATTTCTGCCTTGATTCTTCGAGTTCTGTGGGAAAACAAAGTTCGCAGAGGTGAGTATGTGATTGCTCTAATGTTTCTCAAGCTATATGAATTGTACCAGTCAATTTATCAATCTGTACCGGTACTGATTAACCACCTATAAGCATGCTGTTTATAATTTTTACAGGGCTTTTCTACAAAGTCTTTGAAAATAGCTATAAAATATATTTAATTTGTTACCTATCTACAACTTCTTTGTATTTCAATCACTATTCAAATCAATATCAATTTTTGTATTGTATGTATTTGTATTACATATTCCACTGTTCCTTGATTCAGATTGTTCCTCCAACTTGCTGTTCTGTTATGTAAATATTTTATTTTGAAATTTGTGGTGTTTAGGTAAAATTTTGCAACATAATTTTCATTCCTAGTTCAAGAAAAAAAACAAAACAAAACATTTTCATCATCTAGAGTAGCACTTCTTTAAAGAGTAACTGAATAAATGTAACTGCTAAATATACATACATATATATATGTTAACAGTGGTTACATATATTTGAAAAATGTTCAGTGGTCTTTTTGTGTCCAATAATATATTCTTTAATTAATATGCATAAGCATCCTCTCAGCTATGACCATCAAACATAACTCTGTATTCCTAATGACCAAAAGGTAGATGGCAAAACAATGAACTAGAAATGCTTACTTATGTAATAACCTCAATGAATATAGAGCTTTGATAAATATTTGTTTGTGGGACAGTATTCATTGAGATATTTTAAGTCATTTTTTTAAGTTTCAACTCAAATGTTCAGACATTCATTGAAAATATGGGTATTATGTATTAAGCTATACACAGCACTCACCTTCCACAGTGTTTGTAAGGATGCTAGCAATGCTCATTGCTCTTTCTCTTAAAGCTGGATCTTCCAGAAAGTCCATAGAAACATGGAAAGAGCTTGATATTCTCTTCCTCATTTCTGTTTCTGTAGTGGTGCCCTACACAGAGAACAATAATAGGTAAGAGGTTTGAATAATAAAATAAGCAAATACTATATAGAACCCTGTTATTAATATGCATGTATGCGTGCTTCGTGCACTCCAATTTTTATCACGTCAGACTTTTCTTACTTTTTAGTATCTTTAAAATAATTTAAAAAATATGTTAGGCAATAGTTACCTACTGTTCAAGACTTAGCAAGAGTTTACTCACTTAACTTTTGCATTTGTTTCCGTCAAGCTTTGAAAAATTATTTAAGCAAATGAAAAAGGACTGAATTCAAAAGATTGTATAAAATTTTCGCAAACTGTAATTTTTCCTTGCTCTTGCTGACAGAATATTCAGTTTCCTGTAACATAATAGTCTTTTACGCTAGGACAAACTGTAGTGAGTAAGAAAAGTATGACTTCATGCTTCCTCATGCTAATATGTTTCTAATTAATATGAGCAGACAATTTTGAACTAAGCAAGAAATTTGTTTAAGAGACCTCCTCTCTTACCTGTATGTGACAGCAATATCTGCTGCACACATGTTCACACAGACATTTGTAATTTGTATTTTGGCAGTATGTATAGAAATGTGATCTGCTGAACTACTTGTTGTCTACACTATAGAACTCCACCAGCAAAGGATGGAAATATATAGGAATGAGAAATGAATGATAATAAAGAATCGATTTTCCTACATTTTTAGTGGGGCTGATATAGATGTTATCAAAATTAACTGATAATGCTAATTTTGATAAAGTGGTAATAGCAGTGTCATATTGATTGCAGACACATAATAACATTTTTGTATACTATTTTCAATTGTATAGTAGCTTTGATTTTGCGGACCATAGCCAGATAGACCTTTATAGCAGCAAAATTAAGTATAGTGCTTTTGTGAATGTATAATATTTTATTACATGGAAACTGCAAATTGCATTTGTTAGTTATGAGAATATTGATAAGTAAATGCTTAGATTGCAAACCTATCTTATCTGTTTCATTTATTAAAGATTTTACAAGATGCAGGAGCATTCACAGCTTGACCAACCAGGAAGCATTGCCAAGGATTCCATTCTGTAGGCAGCACTGGCTGGTGCAGTAAGAAAAGGCCATGATACCTAAGCTATTTAAAACTTTCTTACATTGTCATCAGTAGCTGGTTTATCTATTATCACCTCTGGCAGAAGCTGTCCAACAGGCGATGTAGGAACAGATGGTCCACCAACCAGGGAAACCACCCCATTGCAATCCACAGTGCTGTGCATCTTCCCATTCACTGGAAACACTGCCAGCATCCTGGATGACCTACTGGCCTGACTAATGTTACTGTTGCGCCGTTCACCGTGTCTGCGTGGCACAAAGAGAGAATCTCTTCTGCTATCATTGTCTTCAAAAGTGCTGTGCTCATCATCAGCAAAGTCATTTTCTGATCCTATATCCTTTGCTCTACCTCTGAAGCTGAAAAGACTTGTTCTGCTGTTGCGCCTTGGAGAAAACAGGGAGCCTCGAATGCTCAGCAAAGACTGTAGGCAAAAAAAAATTGTAATTATTAGCTGAAACCTTCAAACTTAGCATTGTTATTAGGATCACATAGTTTTGTTTTCCTTATATGAGGTTAACCATGTTTTCCAGAAGTTAAATGCTGCTGTGAAACTTTCGTATGTATTTCATTGTATTTTGCAGATAGAAATTCCTCTCCTCATGGATTCTTAAGACAAAACCAATTTTGAGCACTCGTTGCTCCTAATGTCCATTAAAGTTGCTGAGCAGTTGCACAATAACCATCAAGCGAAAAGGGAGTAAAAACATGCACATGCTTTTATATATGCAGCATACTTCACATGTTGAACCAACCTCCAACATCATTGAAACAGGAGGAAAATGTGAGGCTATCATAATGAAAAAACATGTAACATTTTGATAGGTATAGATAATATAAAATCACTCTAAGAAACCCACTGAAACAACTGGAGAATATTTTTAATATGATTTTTGAAGAATGTTTTTACAAGAATAGGGATATGAGGTTACATTTCATTCTCTGTGTTTTTTTTACAAGGTAGTCTAGCAGCTACAGCACTTTCTGTCAAGCACTGGCAACAGTAATAAAATCTAATGAAAATCTCAATGTTTCCTTTCTTTAGGCAGTTGGGTCATATTACTGTAGCAGGAAGATTAAAGCAGTTTTGTAACAGACTATGATGCTTTAAATATATGCTTCTACTAAAAATAACTATATGCAATACCTGATGTGGAGAAGAATATTTCTTTTCATAGGTCAGTCTATTGCCTTCAATAGATAATCGGAAACCTTTCCTTCTGATGCTGTCTTCAGATTCAGACTTGTGAAATTCATCTTCATCTTTTTCCTCTCCTCCAGACTGTTCTTTTTGTTTTCTTTTTTTCCTTCTATTTCTCCTCTCTTTTGCACTCTTTGAGCTCAATTTGGATGCCTCTGAGGAACTTTCCGAGAGCCCGCCAGCTCCTTCTGCAGCGCTGGCCTCTCTGGACTCCGCGGATGCTGTTACTGCTGCCGCTGCCACTGCTGCTGCCTGCCACATTACAGAATGAATTTGTGTCACTGAGCAAACCATGACATAAAATTTTTACAATTTTACTTATATAGAATTTTTAGTCCAATCTCCCTAAGTCTTAACACTTTTCATAGGACATACTCTCTCTATGTTTTTTCTTTTTTATTACTTAGTTAACTACAAATATGGTCATTGCCTTTGGTCATAGCCTTCTTCCACCTTTCATGAATAGTTTTTAAATGCAGAAGTCCAAAACACTGCATTGATGACCTCAGACTAGAGAAAAACATAATGCACAATATATTCCTAGTTTTGGATATTTCTTCTTGATCATGCCTCAATTGTTCTCAGTACAATGCCTTTATTGCAGAAGAGAAAATCTCTGAGCTAACTCTGATGTTGAAAGCCCAGCAGGGTGGTTTCTATCTCCAAATTCAGAAAACTCAATATCTCTACAAAATTCCTTTCATATGCTTTTGCATTATCACACCAATAATTATACCTGAGCTGCTTCCTGTTGCTTCTTCAGCTGTTCCAGCATCTGTTGAAATTCCGCCTCTTTCTGCTCTGCTTCTTCCATGGTTGCTTGATTCTGCTCTTCATAGGCCATGGCGACCACAGCCAGGATCAAATTGATCAGATAGAATGAGCCCAGGAAAATCACCAGAACAAAAAATATCATGTATGTTTTCCCAGCGGCACGTAGAGTCTGGAAATAAGAATACATTTATAAGCAAGAATAGGTTAACAAAAGTTCTGTTCTTCATACTGTGAAAAATAAGACAAGATCATTCATTTTAGGCCTTTTGTACTACTGGTGCAAACATATTTAGTCTATTATCCATAAAAGATTCTCACCAGCTGATAAAGGTTTTCCCAGAAGTCTTGGGTCATTAGGCGAAAGAGTGACAAGAAAGCCCAGCTGAAAGTGTCAAAACTTGTGTAGCCATAATTGGGGTTTCTACCAGCTTTCACACATGTATACCCTTCTGGGCACTGCCTGCAAAGACAAACTAGGTGTTATCTTATATAGTTATTTCGGTATTATCATTTGGAATGCCCAGAAGATTAGGATTAAAAAGTGGATTTTTCTTTAGTTAATCAGACTAGAAATCATAGAAGCTGTGATTTTTTAATAGAGAATTATTTTAAAGGACACTAGAAAAATTAAACAGGAAAGACAAAAAAACCTACTGTGAAAAGTTTAATCTAAGCTTCTAAAATATAATCCAAGTAATTTCCTTAATTATTAATGTTGTAACTAATGTCAACATTTTGTACTGCCTATTCTCGAACCTGTTAGTACTCCTATGTGCAGCTGGAACTGGAAAATAGCACGTTTTCTAGCTGCAGCGTCTGTTACTTATACTGGGCAGGAAATACACTAGTACCAAATTACTGATTCAGCCATGCAAATACTAAGGTCATCAGCCAATCCAATGAGCTCAATGGAATCCATGGATTATAATAATAATCCATGGATTCCATTGAGATCAGGACTTTTTTTCTAATATCACTTCTTATGTGAAAGAATGCAGTCACTCAAAATATAACACCCCCCACCCCATCATGCACATCTTAAGATGGATCTAATTTGTACATTATGAATTTGTACATTATGAAATAATATCATGAAACTTGGGCTTACCCAGCATCAGAACTATTTCCACAAAGCAGAGCATCATTTTGGCCTTCGAGAAAATAAAAATGACCTGTTTAGAAAAGAATTTAAAAAAAAATTAATAAAGTTCTGCATATTAGAGGGTTTTTTTCTTTTTTTCTTTTTTTTTTTAACTACAGCTCTCTGAAATAAAGAGTCCAGATCTAAAATTGTTAAGGTGATTTCAGATGCAATTTTAAATAAATAGTATTATTTTTTCAGCAGGAGTGTAACTTCAGAGTAAATATCATCTCTCACAGCTTACTGTTACGATGCCAAAATGTACTAAAAATCCTGACAAATGCTGCTAGATGAGGATGAAATGTACCGTTCTCCTTTTAAACTGATCACTGAACTAAATTACACTGTGAAATTATATTTTACACTTATTTATTACAATAATTAAGTTGTAGCTGAAAAAAAAAGATACTGATAATTTACTTTAAGCAGGAAAACTTTCTGATCAGCATTGCCAAGGGTTCCAGTTTGTCACTTGTAAACGCTTGTGACAGTTATCAAAGTGAGCCCTGCAAAAAAACACATGGCTGCCAATGGCTCCAAATATTATGGGTGTATACACACTGCAATTAGCCTGCTGATTGGTACGAAGGCTCTGGTATACATCTAAATTGAATAACTGCAACAATCACTGACTTGTGTAGGTAGGGTTTTGGGGGTATATGATGAGATTATTTATCACCTTAGGAAAGAACAATTGGGTAGGTTCCACCAGATTGCCCAGTAGCTAACCATCCCATAAGCTGTATAGTAATCTTGTATTTAAAGGATGTTTTTGATGGTTTAGACAACATCAACCTGTCTATTCTTAGAAGAATAAAGAGATGATGGGCAAAAAGTTGTGCCTATTAATATGTGCTTTCTCTGTATCCTTGAATGTGTCCTTTTCCCCTCAAAGCAGACTCCTACAGTAGCTAAGCTCTTGATTTTGAAAGAATTATCACAGAAGGAGCTTCCTCCTGTAGTAAAGCTGTCCTGTTTGCCCACAGGCGGAAGGATGCAATTAGTACAGGGTCAGACCATGTAGCGCACTGTCCCATTTCCAACAGATATCAGAAGTGTTGCCTCAGGAATTCTGCAAGCACAGGGCAGAGAAGTGGTGGTACTCCCCTGAGCACCCTCCCAGCTTCCAGTACTTCTGAAGAGCAGCAGCTTCAGAGTTAGTGTTTCCTTTCTTGCTTCCTGAGGAGATTTAAAACTCCAATTGGATTTTGGCTCCACTGAACTGGCCTGCTAGTCTCCCTTAAAATGATCTCATCTGAATTGCTACCAGCACAGCTGAGTTAAGACTTGGCTGTGGCTTCACAGGCTGTGCTGCTGAAGCACAGTTACTACAGAAGCAAATGAAAGCTGGGTTTGAAGAGGTGTCACAAGTCACTGGCTCAGCACAGTTGCTGCAGGAGGCACACCATACCCAAGCCAGCTGCATCTCTTATCTCTCCCATCCTGTTAGCAAAATTCACCATTTGGACAAGTAAGGTTTTCAGCTGCACGTAGATCTTGTTTGACACTCTGTGAAGGACTCCATTTCAGTAACTACTCATGCACACAGGGTACAATCTTCTGTGCTGTGCAAAGCACACAACCCCGTGTGCTGCTGCTGTCATGCTGGGCTGGTATGCTTTGCAGAATTGCACTGTGCTGAAATACAGTAAATAGAAAAGTTAGCTGACTTGATGCTGACCACAGCTGGCCCATATGAAAGAAACCTTACTCTGCATGATGTCAGCTAATCATGATTAAAACATGCTGGAACATAACAGCTGGTTGGGAATAACACAAACCTGACGTGATATAGAATACATAGGGCAGTCAGTCGTGACCAGCACTGCAGCAGCTGAACTGAACCGCTAAAATAGGGCTTGTGTTAAAGTTCTGTGGTTTAGACAAGATGTGCCATGAAGTATGCTGATCTTGCCAGCTCCACAAGCAATAGCCACTCAGGCTTTCTCTGAATACTCTGATGCAACCATGTTATGCAGGCTGACAGTTACAAATGCTCAAAATATTATCATGACAGGAAAATTTTTATAACAATGCAAGCTGAATAGTATAAGCATGTGCCACTAACTGGATGCAAAATTCAGAATGGTATTTTGCCAATGTAATGTGAAAAGTCTCACACTACATCCAAGGCATGTGGCTGGCTTCCCTTTATTTGACTGCAAAATGTGAAAAAAATCCCCGATAGGCAAGTACTTCACTTTAAGGGAATTTACAGTTGTCTGTGTAAGCTTAGGGTAATGACTAATGTCATAATTGTTGTTTCATGAAACAGGTATTGTGATGTTTCACACAGACTGAAAAAAAAGTCTTTGTTCCTAAGTGAATAGTTGCAAGCACCTCCAAACGAAATCATTAGTTAATGCGGCTTCTAGGAGTGAGGAGCCTTCCCTCAGCGATAGGACAAAGATGAAACCTTTGTGAAACCCAGCACAAAGGAAAGCAGGAACCTTGCAGTTCTTGCAAAATCATCTGGCACCAGATGAGCAGGAAGTTTACTTAAGAAGCATTTGCAACACTGGGTCAGAGAGAAACCTGTGTATGGTGGGGTCAGCGCTACCAAACCCTTCAGTGTCCACTAATGATATTGCACTGGGACATTTGGGAGACCAACAGTGCTGGCCCTGAGACTCTCCCCCATTCTGCCAGACTCCAGGCAAATGCCATGGGCCTCTATTCATTGCCAACTGCAGCTTCTTTCTGTTCTTTTCAAATAACTGAGGAGCAGACTTGTCTTCTCTACCAGCCTTGGTCTTTGAGAGATCCACACCTATCTGATCAGCCCATTTACTTCTTTTAGGCTGTTTCTGTTTATTTCTGAGAAGACTCACTGGCAATATGTTTAAGATGAACTAAACATCTTTCTTTAAGAAACTAAAAGCACTAAAAGATTTTTTTTTGTTCTTAAGCTATTTAAAAAGTTGAGAAAATGCAGAGGCAAAGAGAAAATAGATATTTCAACTCAATTACATGGAAAGAAAGAACACAGCTGGCACAGGATCATTCCAGAAGATTTTGCTAAGGCAAAATATTTTGATCTCATGGACTTGAGCTGCAAAGTACAGAAGAAGAGTAGATAATGTGAACATCACTTGACTAATACTATAATAAGCAATGATGGATTTCAGAATTGCTCTGACAGTCTCCCCCGTGTACCACAGCATACCTTGAAACACAATGCTAACTAGAAAATAATAATTAATAACTGAAAAGTGTGTTTGGACAGTCATTGCAAGATTTATTTCCCAGAAAAATTTGCTTATGGCAAACTTGGCAAGATAAATGGATTTAGCATTAAGTTAATCAGATTTGATATCTCAGAAAAAGCACAGGCAAAAAAAGAGTGTTTGACTCACTAATGCCAGCAGTGCTTACATAAAGGGTCTCTATATAGTATTTCCAAAAATGAGCTGAGAGGAAAACTTAGGGCTTATATGCTTTTTTTCTTTTTTCCCCTCTTCATAATATACACAACTATGGCATAAAAAAATTATAATTCCTGCAAGACAGTGCCATTCCACTGCTCTGAGCTCCAGGTAAGACCCTTCTAATTGTCCTGTGAAACAACTAGTTTAAGAATCATTTCTGTATCCCATCTGCCCACCTGGAAAAAAGAGAACAGGAAGTTGTGAGAAGATCATTTTTCTTTGTGAAACTGACTGTAAGCAAGAACAAGCTTATTAACTTCATAATAAGACTCATAATTTCATAATAAATATGAACTCCTGTGTAAATACACCAAAGGTTAAATACACCAAAGGTTGAAGCAGCCGTTCATTAAAGTATTTTTTTGTAACTAATACAGCGTGATTTTTCAAAGGGCTTCAGGTCTCCTTGAAGTCAAATGAAATCAGAGAAAACAAATTTTTTGTTGTTAAAAAAGCCAGAAAATGAAGTTTGACCTTGAAGACTTAAATCTCCATTATGAGATTCTACTTAACCTTTGTTGCATGCTGTGGCATGGGATCTCCCTGAATTCATGTTTAAGTAAAGTGAGTTTCACAGAAAGATTACATCTTGATTTAAGAAATTAAGATCGAAATCAATCACAGTCATTGATCACACGTGTTCAGTTAGAATTACTTCTGTTTGAAATTTGTCTGTCTTTGACTTACAGCTATTGAACCTGTTATATCTTTGTCTGCTAGATCAAAGATATGTCTATGATGAAATTTCTGTTCCCCATGAGGTTTTTCTCAACTGTAATCAAATCACCCCTTAAACATTCTCTTTGATATGCTAAATAGGTTGAGCTCCTGGTCTATCTTGGTATACAGCATGTTTTCCAACCCTTTAATCATTCTACTCTTTCCTGCACATCCTCCATTTTTTCAACATTCTATCTAAATTGAAGTTTTTATAGTATTCCAGTAGCAATTGCAATGGTGTTAAATACAGGGGTAATACTGCCTTCCTAGTCAATAATTTATGTGAACAGGAAACTATTTGGCTTTTTGGCTGCAGAGTTTTAGCCTTAATTTGTCAGAGTCCTGGCTGCTCCAAAGTGTCTTAGGTGCTTTGCTAAGGGCCTTCCAACTGCACTTCTATATCTTGACTCTCAGTTGCAGCTCTGTCACCCTTCATGTAAGCTGCTGTGACAACATTTTGCAGAGCCTCTGTGGCACTGTTTTTCCTTTGTTCTCCTGCTGCTTTTCATGTGTTTCTATTCTCATGGTGTTATACCTGCAAAGACAGTGTTGCTATAGCAGGTACTCATGGGAAGCAATTGCCCCTGGTGTGAGAATCACCCCTCTTCCTCCCAGACTTTTCCTACTTCGTGGTTGTAGCTTTTGGTTTGTATTAGGTGACCTAATAACATGCATATATGAGCACAAAAACCAACCAGCCATGCAGCACCTGCCCTGATCAAAGCGTGTTCCAATTAGTACTAATAGCTCCATAAGCAGGAAAAGCCTTTAGGGAGTTTGAGCAGATCCTGATGAAAAATATATGGTTACCATGGTAAAAATACTATGGAGCAATCATCTTCTGCACTCGAAAGGATACCCAGGGGTGGAGACTCACCTGGGATCCCCAACACTTCACTTCACTTCACATCTGGTCACTGTTGTCAGTTTTCCCTTTCCCTCTCCCTTTTCTTTCTCTCTCTCCCCTTCAGTTCTTTCACTGTTAGAGATGATGTATGCCACCAGATAGTCTTTATGCATGTGAACCTCTCAACATGAATAGTCCAGCACTGATATTAAGGACAGGGACCTTAGGTTTGCAACCTCACATTTAACTGTACTGAAATACATTTGTTCGTCTATTCTCAGTTTGTCAAACTGCTCTGTATCAGCAAAACTGTTTGGAAAATCATATGGTGCGAAATTATCAAAAATGGAAAGATGCATCAAAATGAATTCTGAGGAGGTTTATCTGAGATTGCTACTATTCAAGATTTTAACTAATCTAGATGATGGAAGTCTGCTTGACAAATTTGTGCATCATACTGATCTCATAAGAGTGGTAGGTGAGTTTGAGGAAGCCATTAACATTTAAAAGATCCAGGACAGTTAGAGAGATGGTCAGAAAAAATAGGGTGCTATTCAGCTGGAACAATGAACAGTGCAAATACAAAATGGGAACCTAATGAGGCTAATGTCTCTAGAAGATTCAGGATGCAGGTAGGCCATAGGCTGAACATGATTTAATGATGTTACAACTGTAAACAAAGGCAAGCACTAGCCTAGGATATATAAAGCACAAGTATAAGTTACTATGCTACAGCATAAACCGTCTTTTAGCAGGCCTCTTAGCAGCCTAATCCACTTAGCAGGCCTCATGTGGAGGTGAAACACCTGGATATGGGTACTGCAGTTTAAGAAGAATGTTTACAAACAAAAAAGGGTCCAGAAGAGAGATCTAGATCTAGAAAATAATTCCTAGGAGAAAAAGGTGATGGAAAAAAAACTGAGAGGAGAGAACAAAGCATGGCAACATGAGAATAGTCTCTGCATACCTCTGAGACATTGACTAACAATGGGGAATAATTTGTTTTTCAGGCCTGTGGTGAGGTTGATAAGGACAATGAGCTTAGACTGTAGCAGAAAGATTTATGTTAGACCTTAAATAAACCTTCCTAATAATGAGGACAGCGAAGCATAAGAATGCATATATGGTGATAATACTGAGGACTCCTTCACTGGATTCCTCACTGGATGTCAGAAGTCTCTGACATCTGTCAGAAATAACACAGTAGTCTGCGCTGATCTTGCTTTGGTGTATGGGAATATAAAATGTTTAAGACTATACTTTTAGGAACTCATTGGGACCTCTCTCTGTCCCAGGGTAGGTGTGGATTTAGCAGAGAGATCTGAGAAAAAGAGCTGTATCAACAAGAGAGACCATGCTCCTCCTTCCCTCTTCCATGCCAGCCACTGGAGTGGGCCTATGAGAAAGAGAAAATATTTCTCTTGATCCTTTCTAACTAAATTTATCATCCTTTCTTCTTCTTCTTTCTAAGAACTGAGTCAGCCACAGAACATTTTAATAATAATTATGCTGACAATACTTACTTTCATCCTCAATGTACCCCTTCCAGTCAAATGGAGTTACTGTTGAATTAACCAATGTACCATTTTCACCAATGGGGCTGTTGAGGTGGGAAGTAACATTTGTTTCCAGAGTAAAGTTTTCTGGAGGCCACTGCAGGCATTTATTCCTCAAGTTGCCCATGAACAGCTGTAGCCCTATTAGTGCAAATACACTCAGACAAAACACAGTCAGGATCATAACATCCGAGAGCTTCTTCACAGACTGAATCAGGGCTCCCACGATAGTCTTCAAGCCTGCAAATGTAAAGGAATTTTTATTCTGATGTTCAAAACATTTTTAAAGCATAAAAATGACACTATCTCCCAGTAAAGTTATAGATTTCATGCAGAAGCCCAAATAAATGATTGTAATGTCTGTGGAACAACATTTTTGTGAAGAGCTTTTTCACTTGTGAAGATGAATAAATAGCTGAAGTTTATGTTCATTTGAAACTGTGAATGGAATGACTTGCATATATTTCAAAATACTTGTTTTAATACTAAAACAAGTGACTTTGTTATTCATGCTGTACATGAATCTCACATAAGTCTTCTTTCTTTCTTTTTTTTTTGTTTGTCAATACCTCTTGCCCCAAACCTTTGCTATTAACAGTTTTATAACATACTAGGTTTAGCAGAGAGTAGTGAAGAGCCTGTTTATCAAGAAATTCTATTAAAATTTAATGCTATAAAACTGGAGATGGTTTGGAAAATTGCAGAATTTTAAGATAATAAATCCCCCATGCAATGCCCATGCTATTCTTTATTATCTTATTCCTTTATCTTCATTACTAAGCCAACACTTAAAACAGTTCTATTTTTCAGACACAAAGATTCACAACAAATACCACATAACATCATGTAGGTAAAATACACATGGGTAAGAAAACTTCAGGGTAACTGATATTCATTGAATGTGGAGAAGAAAGCTTGACATCGTAAGATGCAAACCACACACGCTGTGTACTGCAATGTCTCATGCAAGAATCTGTTAAACTCAAAGGCTGATTTCAAAAAGAAAGAGCTCATGTTAAAAAGCAATGAATCAGAGATTTCAGTGAATTCTAATATCTTCCGATTCCTGCTTTTTTGTGGAAAGAAATAAGGCTTATGTTTAAAAAATATGAATTCAGTCTCAGTGAATTAAATTCAGCCTCAGTGTTTAACCTAGCTCTCACCTGGAATGACTGATATTGTTTTCAAAGCTCGGAGAACTCTGAATGTTCTCAACGCTGAGACATTGCCCAGGTCCACAAACTCTGTCAGATATCTGTAGTGAGGGATTCCACACACAAACACAATGACAGATAAAAAGGAACAGTTGGGAGGTACAAGGGGCCTAACACCTTACACCAGTTACTTCTTACCTGGGATTACAGAAATAGTTTTCAAAGCTCTCAGAACCCTGAAAGTGCGCAGAGCTGAAACATTGCCTAGGTTTACAAATTCTGTTACATACCTGTAGGATTAAATCACAGTTATTCAGAATTTAGGCAAAGTTTATCCTACTTACTTGGGTCTTTCATCAAGACCGCTTTGGCGTTTTTAGCAAAAAATTAAATAGCAACAGTCAGAGGTTTACCTTTCACTGCAGTTTGCCTTGCATTAATATGCTTTCAGAGCCTTCAATTAAGTTAAATGTCTCCGAAGTGAATCACAGTGATTTAACTTTGAAAGCCTAAATTTTATCTAGACTAGATTGGTAAATTTGTAGAATGAAGTCAAAGGGATGCTCCTTTTCTGCTCACAGGAAAAAATGCAGGACATGAAATTAGCCTCTCTAGTGCTAACTGGACTAATGGCTTCTGCAGTATTAATGTTTACATCAAAATATGCATATTAGAATGTGAAAATTGTTTTAGACAAAGTGAATCCACACAAGAATTTCCAGTTGATGAAATTGGTATGTGTTGATACTAATTTCATGCCCTTTTTGGCCTTCACTTTCAAAGAAAAAGTAAAAAACAAAAACTTACGCGAAGGTAATGACAGTGAAATCAAGCCAGTTCCATGGATCTCGAAGAAAAGTAAAATCTTCTAAGCAAAAGCCCCTTGCAATGATTTTTATGAGTGACTCAAACGTGTATATTCCAGTGAACGTATACCTGGAAAATATCAGCAAATTTAATTGAAGTAAGTAACAACATTTTACATTTGCATTCTGCTAGAAATCTTATGATGAAATGAAGGATTTTTTAATTTAAAAACTGGAAAAGAAATGCAGTAAATAAGCAGTTTCTTCTAAAATGCATTATATTCATCATACATATTCCTGTATTTACATGCATTAGTTGTGAGATGCTGTTGAAGTACAGTGGTCCTGATTTTGTGCATAAATCAAAAGAAATAAAACTATCAAATAAATGACATATTAAAAATTTATTGGTGACACAGTTTAAAATTATACAATGCTAGATCTGTTACTGTTATCCAAGAATGTTGTGAGCATAAGATACTGAGTACTGTCAAAATTACTAACATCTGAACCACCTAGCATTAACTCTAGAAAAGGAAGAATACAAGCATGCACTGAAGTCTCTCTTAAGGAATACTTTTGCTTATATGCTCTCCTTGACTGGCATCTACAACTAGACAGGCATGGTTGTGCTTTTAATACAGTGGCGTAAGAACATGGGGTAGATGCTAAACCATGAAGATGAGAGAGAACTAATGGAATCCAAGTACAATATCTGTAAATAACTTTCATTTTTTTCTACCCAAATGTTCTCCTAGAAGGAGTTTTAAATAATTATTCAACATTACTACATAGTTTAGAGAGGAAATAGTATCTCATGATAGTTCCAGCCAGCACACGACTGCAGTCATTGGCACATTGACTCCTTGACAAACTGTCAGAGACTAGACCAAACGTGCAACTTACTCTACATTCTTTGTCCAGTCCGGAGGGTTACTCATGGTCATAAATACACAGTTGGTCAAAATAGTGCACATGATAAGCATGCTGAATAATGTAGATTATAGTTAAGGAAAACACAATAGAAATACATGCAGTATCACACCAGCCATACATCTTAAGTGCAGCAAAATATTGCCACTTACACTAATCTGCATAGTCCAAAAACTGACTCAAAATAGCCACATGAGGGCAGCAAAAAACAAGCACTACTACACCTTTATGCCAAACGGTTAACTCTAGTTTTTCCTCTAGTCATCTCTCTAAATGATGTGTTCTTTAAAAACAGATGTATCAAGATAGTTGGTACAGAAGCCAGTTTAAACTAAAGACAGCAGTTTAGAGATAAACTTGTATATAAGAGCCCAGTGGATAGCATTTTGTGGTTTGGGGTGTATTTTTACGCTTTGGATAAAAACAAAACAAAAGAAAAAAAACCCTTCACTCTAGGTGAAAGAGGAATAGGAGAAGTAAAATCTCAGCCTAAATTTTGCAGAAAATAGGTGCTAGCATTAAGATTATTGCTTAAAGCTGTTGAATCATTCAAAACTGAGCATATCTTTTCAAGCCAGCATTCAAATCACAGGGAAGGATTTACCTGCCTGATTCCCATAGATATGTTGGTGACCTTTGCCTAAATTACTGAACAAGCAGTAAATATTGTGATATCTTTCATTAAGTGACTTAACTCATTTTGAGGATCATGTGGTCATACAAGCTCTGAATAGTAAAAATCGTTGTTCAATGGCTTAGAATAGTTAATTACAATGCTATACGGTGCTTGTCTGCACAGTCCACAGACAGGATTCAAGATTCTGAATTAATATCATTGGCAAATTCCTTTATAGAAAGACGGTTCATTTTGGTAGTGGAAAAACTTGGAGATGCCTGGCTGCGGCTTCAGTTGTCTCATAAAATAAAGTACATAAAATGTGATTAGATATTTAACACTCGTAAATTAACAACAAAATTCTTTCTATAGGGACATTCTTAAGAATAATGTATCAGTAATTACCATAATACTCAAAAAATAGCAGAAATATCATATCAGTTGATGGAATAAATACTATCCATTCAGATTATATTCTTGGTGCTAAATACATATGTTTGATCCTGAAATAAAAAGAAGGATGTCATGTTTTTTATGGGGCTAGACAAAAAAGCTCTATCACCATGTATATCACATACCCCCAAAACTACTTTGAAAGAATATTAAATCAAAATGGCCTGTATTCAAAAGTGAGGAATCAGACTAAAGAGGGCCTACAAAACTCATTTGGTGAACAGGACGGACTATGCTCTCTGAACAAACCAGCACTGTGCATCAAATTGGATTTGCCTGTAAGATCTCTGCCTTCTTCATCCTACATCCTCCAGGTATGTAGCAAATGAAGTACCTACAGAAATTGTTCACCGAATCCTTATGAATTCCAAGAACAAAGCTGGGAGATAATCTTAGCAGTTAAAGAAGTTGAATGTCCTCTTAGAAGAGCTGAGGTTGTAGCCCTGTGTAGTGTATTATGGGTTTACAGCTATGTATCATTCACAACAAAGGCCACAGGTAGGTCTTTGCACATTGCTCACTCTCTGTATGTAACTCAACACGTGTGTGTGTTGCATGGCCAAAGTACTATTCACTCTCAAAGGGAGCAGATGCTCAGTAGGGCTTAATGTACTTTGAAATCTTAACTCTGGCCATGCTTTCCCATATGAGAATCTCGGATGTAACTGGTACGTTCAATGTCTGTGCCTTTCTTCCCTCTTATCCCATACTCTGAGTGTTTGACTTACCACCTCAACCTTCCCTTAATTTAGTATTTTACGTTGTATAAGAATTTAACTATACACATACATATGATATATGGTGACTTCTTCATGGAAATGTACTGTCTTTTTCATGCTCCTCTTGTATAGGCAAGGATTAGGGTTAAAGCCACTGTACAGCCTCAAGCTAATCAGTAAGTGCAGCAGCTGAAGTCTCCTATCACCTGCATGGACTTTGTGGAAGATGGAGACTGGAAAAAGCCAATATTGCCAATTGGTTTCACAGATAGCTGCTGGCACTAAGGAAATGCTGAATAACACAGTAATTTCATTTTCGAAAGGCTAGCATAGGGATACTTAGCAAGGTACCACTTTTTCTCTTGAGCTTCTCCTTGTTCCTTTCTAATACTCTTTCCGCTCCCCAGCTCCAGCCACTGCTGCCTGCCTTTTTTTGTCTGATCACCCCTCACCTATTCTAACCTTTTCATCCTTTCCTATTCATTGCAAAAGTCTGGCCATCCTCTGTCACTCTTGTGTTGCCCTCTCAGTCGCACGCTCTACCTTGACTTGAGTCAGGCAGGCAAAAGGAAGCGGGGCGGGGAAGGCAGAATACCAAGAGGTGAATCAGCAGAGAAATTCATGCTGTTACCAGTTCCCACGTTTGGTATTACAATAGGTACCAACAGTGAGGAAGAACAATTGCAGAAGTCTCTAAGCACTGTGAAGAAACATTGCTTCTTTGCAGTGGGAGCAACATCTGACTGTGTGCCTGTGCACATGTGATCAGAGCTCCATACACAGAGGTTCAGAGAATTTGGAATATGTGCAGGTGGATGTTCTCCAAGATGCACCCATTTCACTATGCTCAAAACACATCATCCGCATTGAAAGCAATAGGCACAGTTCTTTTACAGAAGCCAAAATGCCAAATCCCTGCCTCAAAACATCAGGGCAGTAGAGCTTATTGATAAAAATAATAAAAGTAGCAAAAATAGTAAGCAACACTAAACCCTAATCTTTTTCTTATAAGCTAAGCTTGACAAAATATGAGCATCTGAAATCCAAACTGTATTATGCAACATATTAGGTGGTTAAACACATTAATAGTTGCAGTGTTTGAAGTATACTGAATTAAAAAACAAACAATAAAAACAAAAAACAAAAAAGTATGCATCTATCCTTCCGTTTGAGATAAAAATAAAATAAAAAATCTACTTCCGTATTTAAGATAAAAATAGCTTCAATCTGACAGTATTTGGCTGCATTTTCTCACCATTGCCACCACAGTGTCCACAGGTCTGCCAGGTCCCTTCCCTGTCCCCAACTGCTCCCTCAGTCCTCTCCAGGCACTTTCCTTCCCTCCTCTCACTGCTTTAACTTCCAGAGAGCTCAGAGGAAATGGTCTCGTAAGTTAGCAGCAGTCAGCCTTGTTTCTTCCTTTTTCCCAAATACCTAGAAGATTCTACCAGCAGTCTCTAGAAATAAGACTTCTGCCTTTGACTAACTGCTTGATGTTAAAAGTTTTACTGTCACACTCAAGTTTTCTTTTGGTGAATACTTTTCCCACTCCTGGGGTTTTGCAAGAAAGTTGCACCAAAACCTCACTCTCTAGAAATGTCCATCAACTGTTAGGAACATCAGGCACCAATCCCACATGCCAGACTAAAACTTTTATCTCGTGCACTGTCCCATCAGTTATGGTCCCCCAATCTGTCCGCCTTCTGCACAGACAAACGCATTGCAAACTGCCTGCTGGACTGCTGCCTATGCTTTCTGGCAGTGTATGAAATTTGGCAGAGGCTTGTGGTGGAACTGGGCAGGTTTGGGAATGTGAAATGCAGCATGCCTGAACCAGGCATGCTACTGCAACGGACTTTAGAGATTCTCTTGAGGATGGCCTTAGAAAGACCCCTAAAAGGCAGGATAAACTTACACACCTGAGCTAGCTATTCCTGAGCAGCTGTTTCTCTACCTAACTGCTCGCAAAACTGAGAGCTTTTCTGGAATTTGTGAGCATAAACTGCTTTTGAAAAAAAAAATTGTTTTATGGATAGGTTTCATAGTACAAAAAAGAATCAGAAACACATAAAAATTTAATGTTGAAGTTAATCTGAAGAAACTTTTCTGAAAAATTCCTGCAAATTCAAATTGTCTCTAAATTAACAAGACTGTTTAAAAAAAGAAAAAGATTTGAAAATTAAGAGGCTAGTGATTTCTCAAATCCATCTGTAAATTTCTACAGCAGAAGTATTGAAATTCTACACGATAGCTAAATGTATCTATATGATATATACAAATTTCCTAGTATTTATAGAAACTTATCAGAAGAAGGTAAGTTCTTACTTATAGAAGTCTTCCACTGTAAAATAAAATTAAAATTAACAGCCTATGAAAAACTTTTATTTACAATGAAATAGAAAGAGATATGGGTTTTCTTACTTTTTTTTTGTGTAACATTTTGAACCACCACTGAAAAAGGATATGAATGTACCAAAATTTTAATAGCTATTTTTCTAAGAGGATTGAAAGGAGTTAAAATGTACAGGGCAGAGGTGGCACTGAATCGGAAGATTGCCTTCCCTTTATTCAATACTATAAAGGTCTGAAAAAGAGAAAGAAAAGACATTTTATAAGTGTGTATTCAATGTAGATGCTCATTTAAAAACCTTTCCTAGTGACAGTTACTAAAATTATAACTTTTTGAATAGATAATACACAAAAAAAGACTCACTTTTGAGATAAAACTTATTTCCAGTACTTACCTGATGTAAAAAAATAAAATTTTAAATACAGAACATTTAATTCATTAACGTTTTTGTATTACTGCTTTGTTAAACAACCTCAATAATATGATACATTTACATCATCTGTTCCCTGTAGCAAAAGATGCAGAAATGATTAACTAAAATTATAATTGTATTTATGCTTTCCCACAGAAAACTCTCTCTTCCAGTTCAAAATACCATAGGCAGGGGAACTTCACCTGTGGATGTTAATGATGTGTTATTAAGAGAAATCCTTATACAAACTGATTTAATAGACTGCCCATTCCTTCTTGTCTTTTATTCTAGTCTGTTTCCTGGTCTTTGTGCTAAGAAGAGAGGGAAATAGCAATAACGCATCTAGCCATGGTTAGGTAGATCTTTAAGGACTGTGGACATCTGAATACACCTTACCAGAGGAGAAAAAGAGATGCATCCCAGATGACCTCCCTGTGCAATTGTGGTTGGAAGGTGTGAATCTTTCCCAGAACACACAGAACTTGTTAAATTTAATTCTAACAGCTAAAGAGCCTATCAAATTTAGAGAAACTTAAGGCATGTAAGCCTTACTTCAGAGAACTGATGATAACTTTGTAGGCCTGAAAGTTTGTCTATTTTTCTCAAAGAAATCCATGGTCCAAATATAAATTATATGAATGCAAACCCTATGAACATTGCTTTGCTTACACTGCAGCCCATCATGGTTGCAACAACATTAACTCTGCAGCACTGGAAGTGTGGACTGTTAGGTTTCTTTGTGGCATTGAGGTGCTCTTCAACTGCAGGATCAATCGAAAAAAGAATGAAAAACTGCAGATGGAAGGAACAGCAATTTGGAAGAGACCTACATGCAGTGGAAGGGATGATGCATGGATTATGGCCTAAATTCAAACATAATTACAGGTATTGAAGAGAAGAGAAATAGCAAAGAGAAATGTCTAAAATTGCTTTTAATGTTTTGTCAGAGTTGTGTATTTCTTGGATAAGCTATGATAAAGCCTTCTTTTTTATCATTACTGATAATGCTGAAGAAGCAAGCTGTAAACTAGGATGCTAGAGGAAATGTGTGAAAGGGTATGTTGATCTCTTTTGGTGTCTGTGAGGTCCAGCATTGCTTCAAGACTGTGAGCAAGTGAACTACAAAACTATTTCTGATGAGGCTGGCAGACCGAGAAAATATGCCAAGGAGATTCAAGAAAGATGATTCTTCAGTCTGCTTATATTTGGGAAGCTTAGTATGTATGGACTGTGAAGCACAGATACCATCTCTAGGGGCATCCAGGAGGTGAAGGGAGATGTGGAGATAAGGGTCTCCACCAGTCTGTGGTGGATAACAAGTACTGAAGGCAGAGGTGATGCAGGGGATGTGCCCTGAGGAAAAGCTGTCCCAATTCTAAATCACTTGCTGGCTTCTTCCCTGAGCTGACTCTGTCCTGGCTCTACACGGCACACCTTCCAACACAGACCAATATCCCCTTAATAGCAAGGATCGTTAATAGTAAGACTTCATATTGAGTCTTGAGCACAGGCTCAAGATCTGTAGGAAAGGCATAGGAGGTGTATTTGCTTTCCCTGCTTCTGCACAGAAATGGAGAATCTGCAAGCAGAGAACAGTGGGATAAAGCCTGAGCTAATGTTCCTAAATTATATTTCAAGTTATAGATTACAGATAACAGTGACCTTTCAGGGGTAACTGCAGTTGTTCTGACCTTAAATTAAGATTTCATTTTAAATACTGAAGTAACCAAGCAGACAAATGATGTTTTTCGGTACAATGTACCGAGGAGGAAGGCAAGTTTCCCCTCTCAGGTCCGTCCCCGGCCCCCAGACCTCACAGCTCGCACTGCCAGCTTCTGTAGTTATGAGGTAGTTGACAAAATACACTAAAAATCACACTCCCTACCAACTTTACATCTAAAACTACACCACCTACGTTTAAGTCAACCTACATCTTTTTAAAAATCTTTGAACACAAGCATATTAAACATACATCTCTTTTCTAACATGCCTTATGGAAAATAACAGCATGCTGGCACTGCTCCAGTTTCACTTGGAAGCTGCTGCTATTTTAGCTGTTCTACTTTCTGCTGCCCTGCATAAGCAGAACCAACAAGACTTAAATTTCCTATCTCTGTTCTAATTTTTCACCCAAAACATCTCTGTAATGGGAGCCTTGAGAATGACTTTGTTGGTCCTCTGACTTCTAGCCTTAAACATGAATTAAAAATTTATCTCATCTCTGAAGGAGGATCTTACTAAAAAATGCAGATAACAGCTAACATCCAATCCCTGTGCAGGCTTCCCTAGTAAGCCTGCTATATCGCACTCCAGTCCCAGCCCAGATGCAAGCCAGCGTGTAGGCAGTGTGGATGAACATGAGGCATTGTACCCAAAGCTGTCAGGACAAAGTAGACATACACTGAGAAAAGCTAAATAAGTTCTAAATGAATTATAAGATTAATATTTGTATATGCAGCATTATCTATATTTTCCAGGGCTTAGGTTTTATAAAATGCTTTAATCATTTTATAAAGGCAGGAAACCTGCTCACACTCAAAGTATTCCAGTGTGAATATAAATTCAACGAAATCTCTGGAGAGGTGTTAGATTTGCAGCTTTGTGTCTGTAACCTAGGTCCCAGCTCCGTAACTTCTGCCATATTTGATCTAAACCCAGAAACTGCATTCTTAGCAGGGCAAAGAAGGAGGAAGAGTATTTCAAAAAGATGCAGCTAAGAGGAAAGAAGAATCTCCGCTGAACAAAGATATGGCCTCTGAGGACCTCTCAGGACAGAGAGTTCTTTAAACTTCTCCTTCCTCCCGATTGGCTTTAAAAGTAGTTTCTGGAAGGCTGAGCGCTACTGCATTGCATTTCCACTTCCCACGGTTAGCTAAGCACCATCTAAAAACTCATAGCACCTTCTGAAAGGCAAGTGGTGACATATTGTTGCGCTGGCTACTTAGCCTCACAGTCAAATGGTTTCTTGGGGAAAGCCCTAGGGACAGCTAGAACAAGAGACTTGTGGCATATTTGAAATTGTCATTTTCTTGTTTTGTGGTTATCTTTTGAAACCATTTTTTTTCTGGCTAGACCTTCGTTTTTTGCCTTGCTACAGCTTTTCACTTCAAAATTCTTTTACTTTAAACTAGCAAAAACATCTAAAATCACTGCTGCATTCACCTTTTCTGATGTAATGAAGTTAAGTGGTTTTACAGACTCTTTCTGATTCTGTGGGCCAAGATAAGTCTGGGAATCCCAGGAGCTAGTGGTTAGATCAGATTTGGTGAGTGATACTACCAAGTGCCAGGACAAAAGGAGACATCTCTTCTGACAGGCATCAATCAACATCTTTCTGGCAAGAGGCAGGGCACGCAGTGGCAATGAGCATCAATGCTACATCTACATTATAGCAGGAGGAAAGTGAAGTAATGCCCATTTAGTTCCAATTATTCTTTCCCTCCTCTTTAATGTAGCAGCTTAGCTTCAAGACAAAATAGCCTTAAAGGATGAAACCAAGTGGACCAGATTTTGATGCATGCCTGCAGGTCAGGATCTTAAGGGGTTTCAGCTGATCCTTTCTCTATAGACAGTGATGTGAACCTCCTTGATCCTTTGTGATGGCAGCTTGAGCATGAACAGGCAGTTGCCATTGTACTGGGAACACACAGATTTGCTCTTAAGCAGAAGTGGAATGCAAAAAATGGGTAAAATCCAGGTTCATTTTTACTCCTTTTTAGACAAAACAGAGCATTGCAATGATTTAGAATGCTAAATTTAACAGTTCCAAAGACCAGCGTTACTGAACACCATGGTCAACAGCACTTCATTATAATAAAATCATAAGAATATAAGAACAGGTATTATATTATAATAGAAGGATTATGTTCCCAGGGTACAGTTGCTGGCATTCAGGCTATCTGCAATAGAGTGTAAATCTATACTACTACTGTGTGTGTGACTTTGCTATAATAGGCTGTTCTGTTGTCAAACAGTAATCAAATCTGTCATCTGTTTTGACAGATTTAAAAAGTTTCCTTTCAGCTTCAAGTTAATATCGGGCATGAATACGTCCTCTTTGGCTGTAGGTTTTACATAGAAGCACAGATACCAAAACAGAAAGCTAGCACACCTATCTGTGTTTGTTTCTCTTAATAGGTTTTCCTGTTTCTAACTGAGGGCTACCTTATCCACAAATTAAGGCTCTCATACCAGCTCAACACATAGTTATTCATTCCTGTCTAATTCTGTATTAAACTATATAAAATCATGGCATGTAAAAACTTGTTACTTAGGAAAAAAGTCCCAAAGATGAAATGTGAAACATTCTAGATGGTGCTTCAACATTCAATGCATACAAAAATACAGTGAATTTGTTCAATCTTGCCACAAAATTGAAAATTGCTGTTAGTTTTACATTGACACATTTGAATCTTGCTATTTTTACAGTGTAAGGAGATGATGTGGAAGAATACATTTTCAAATAGGAGCTTTCAACAATAAATAAGGAGGGACACTCGTTTTTGAAAAAAACTCCAATGAATTTGGAAGTGGGTGATTTCACTGAGGTGATTTCACAGAAGATCCCTGTTTTTTGTTTCCATTTAATGACTATATAAGTCTTCACTTTCTTAAATACCACATATCTCAATTTGTTGAGAGTATCAAAGAGCCTGCAGGACAGCACTACAACTGCACCCACTGTCCCAACCAAGATTTCCCCAAACCATATTCCCTGGGTGTCTTGACCTCAGCAAATGCCCTGCACGCTCAGAGAGCATCCCAGACAGCCAGGATCAGCTGCAATTCCCGATGGCCAGGAAAGCCCCAAGTCAACAAAGAAAAGTCCCAAGAAGCGCCGTTGCGCATGGCCTCATGCCATCAGCCTGTGCTTCCGCATGCTGGGGCTCCCGGGGGCCAGGCTAACAGGGCTGCCCAGCGAGCGGCACCCAGCACGTGCGTGGTGGAGGTGCACAGCCCCTGGCTTCAGCAGTTAGCAGCCCTCAGCTTTCAGAAAGGTTGGAGCAGAGTTTCAATTCAACTTTAGCAATATGCCTCTTAACTTTAAAACAGAATTAGCAACTAAATCTGCAACATAATCCACATCACATGAGTTATGTTCCCTAAGTGGAGAGGAAAGGCAGGCAGGAACACTAACACCTGCCATAAAGGTGTGGATTTAACTTCTCTGTAGCATTATGTCAATATACGGAAGATCTGAAAGATAAATACATTTAAGAAATATACTAATACATATGAAAACCTGCTTTGAACTTCGGAACACTTTGCCTCTACAAGATGCTTTCAATTAAGAGAAGTTCCATAAGTACAATGAACCATTTTCCTAAACAATTGATACATGTTACATAGTTTTTCTTCTGCAGCAAGGGCTGTATGAAAATCACCCAAATCCTTCCTAGGCTGTCTATATTTCTGATATTTAATTAGTCTCCACAGAAGAAAAACTTCAGCTCAAAGAAAATACAGCTTTCTATTCTTTATATTAAGGATTACAAATCAATCAGAGTGATTTAGTAAAAAAAAAAAAAAAAAAGGACCTTCAGGAGAGAAGGAAATACCAACCTTTAAATGCATCAAAAGCTGAGGTGGGAAAGGGATATCAGAAATTACTTAAAGGTATCCTATGAGATTTGGATTGTTAAAGGCTGTCTCTGTGTGAACTCAAAATATAAATAAGCTTCAATAATAGTTGGATTTTTTTTTTTTTTTTAAAACGTGTTTCACATTGTTCCTCAGCCCCAGCTTATTTCTATGTCCTGTCCTGGATACTTTGACGAACAACATTATCATGTGTTTTTGTTTCAGTTTTCTCTTTGCACGCATCAGAATTTTTATCCCATGAAATGTGGAGAATTTTCTTCTCTCCTACAGGTAATACTACTGTCACCATGATCTCAGAGAATTTAATTGGTGTTCAGTTCACATAATTTCAATTTGATCTTGTATGCAGTACTGCAAAAAGAAAAAGACTCTATGTGAAAATATAACTAAGGATGGCAGAATGGCTGGTAGCCTTTTGTTAAATACTTAGATCTTTTGGGAAGAGCTTGGCTCTGCTGGTCCATGATATCCTGAAAACAGGAAAAAAAACCAAATAAACACCAATTCAGTGAGTGGGATGCAACACCTGCATATGAGGCAAATGATGGATGATTTCACTCATGACTCAAATTTGGAATAAAGAAGAAATTCCTAAAATTTGTGTACAGCTTATTAGGCTTCCTGAAAAAAAAACCAAGGTGAATGTGTTCATTAGCATTGCTTGATCAAAACCGTAGGTAACCATTTTTATATCCTGTTTGAAAGTTTGGAAGCCAAACTTATATAGGTCTGTGGCTAAATCAGATACAGTTTATGCAGAGATCTTAACAAAGATGTGAAGCAACAGTGGCATCTGCTAATCCATACACTTGTCCTAACTCTTTCTTGTGAATACTTATTTCACTTCATTCTGCAGTTTCTCTTTAGACCCATATAATTTCAGATAGATGCTTCCCCAGGCAGCAACATATAATGTTTAAACATCATGCAGCAACTGTCAGACTGTTACATTGGGATAGTTTGTGCTGATTGACTCCTTGACTTTATAGGATGGAATTCAGAAAGCGGTAAAGAGAAATCTGCAATGTAAAATGGTATAGCAGTGAATGCAATGAGCATTAAGAGTCCTTTGCTTCTTCCTGGAGATGTTGCCTTCTGCTTCAGGCTTTTCTCAAACTATTTCTCCTTCTGAGGCTTGCAGTGCATCAGCTGCTATCAATACTCTCAAAAGGCAAGTGAAGCAAGATAAAAATCTTTCCAGAATTCACATACAACTAGATAAGAAAATCCAGGAATTAGATATTTTAAAATCAAATTATTGATGTAAAATTGAAAAAGCTGTTTGAATTTCTGTTAGGAAAATCTATTTTCCTCCTACTGAAGGAAGGAAGAATGGAGAGAATTCTAGTGGGTGAGAAAATTTTTTCTTGTCTTTGACTGAAAGAATTATCTCTATTCCTATACTGTAGAAGATTGAAGGATATGCATACAGTGGATGTGTGGACTTCAGCACAAACAAGAGAATCCCAGCAGGAAGTACTGTATACATGACTTGCCTGTAAGTTATTTAGTGTGCGAACAAAAAGATTCTTCCTTTCACATAGGCAAGATCTAGAAACTTGGTTGAGTATGTTCAGCTGGTTTTGCTCTGTTTCTTGCAACCTTATCAGACCTTCCTGTTACAATAAGTTTTTAGCTCTACCCATGAAGGGACTGAATGCATCTTCAACTTCTAAGGGCTCAAGAAGCATGCCTGTGGATCATACCTAGCGTGGCTTCCCCTGTTTTCACTGGTAAGACACAGAAGACTGATTTGACTATGAAGGTCCAGGATGAGCTGTGGGCACGTAGGGATATAATTGTATATGACTTTGTGTCGTAAACAGTCAGACACAATTAGTACAGAACTCCACAAGGCCTGCTTTTATCGAAACAGATCTTTTATCTTTGTAAAAGTAGAACTGTGATTTAAAGATAAATCTTCCTACACTGTGAATGACAGATAAAGGCTCTTTCAGAGGCATCAAATAATAAAGATAAAAATATTGTTCTTTCACATAGTATTTTTCTCTTGTCAAAATAGGACTCATAAATCACATAAAAGTTAGCAAGCTAAAAGACACTTAGAACACAGCACATTGTGCAAATCAAAATAACTCCTGTCTTGATATTTATAGAGTTTTCATAATCACAGTATCTAATAATTAAAGTATCACCCAAGCTAGCCATCACTATAAACTGTAAATCTTTTCAGCTGTACACAGGCTGTGCAACAGAATCATCCTGGAAGGATTCCAGAGTTGTTCAAGGCTAGTTCCACCAGAAACTTTAAAACCAGTTTTACACTCTCCTTATGATATTTTCTGCTTATCCATGTGTTTCTCTGATTCCATAAATTTCCCTAGAATTTGCTACCAAAGTAGATTCCTGGGACCAAAATGTGTTGTAGGTTGGTTCATCCTCACATTTGCTTAAAAACAAAGACTATGTACTGTGTTTCAGCTTTGATAAAATGTTCATTCGATATAAATTCAATTATATTAAAGAATATAAATCTGTATACATTTTGAGGTAAATTAAAAGAAAACGATGAACGGTTAATATCCACTAAGGATGATGGATTCTGTCCTGTACCATAGAGGACAGTGGGCACTTTGCTACTGATTTAGAGAGTAGTGTATAGGAGCCTAGATTTTCATGCTATTTATCTATACCCTGCTATATCCATTGTATAACCGTATTATACAGTCAGTCATCATGTTACAGTTACTGCCATTTGATTAATTTAATGTTAAAAATCATACTATTGTAAAAATTCTCCTTCTGTAAAGCAGGACTCGTGTGCCAATAGCACACAAGGGTAAACGTGTTCTGAAAGCATGTATTAGCTAAATCAAGTTTTTATAACTTTTAAGAAGATGTTAAATAGTTATTTATCAACTTTCTGGAAGGTAGAACGTATATGCACCACTGGCATCTAACATTTTCTGTTCTTGCATGCCTAGTCCTTTTAACAATGCTCAGCTGTTTCTGCATTATTGAAATCACATTTTCCGACATGGTTGTCAGTTAATAGATGAAGAAACAAACTATTAGCTGCTGTAAGGAAATGAAATGAACATGATAAATCTTTCCAAACATTGTCATACGAACAGGATTGATATCAGACTCACTTTTTTATTGATATAATATGGATCCATGTCCTCCAAGGGCTCAGACACCATTCCTGGAGGTATGTCACCGTATATAAATGGAAGTGTTTTTCCTGCTTCCAAGTCACTGTTTGGCTTTGGCCCATTTTCGTCATCATCTTTACGATCTTGTTTGGAATTCTTAGCTTTTTCTGCAGCAATGCGTTGTTCAATAGCTGCAAGAGACTCTCTAGTGAAGTATTGGAAGCTGTCTGGTCCTGGTGGTACAAGCACTGGCTGCTCCATCTTTTCATCCTGCACATTTTAATTACCATTTATTCTTCTGCATAGGAAAATACTAAAAGAAAGCAGAAAAGAAAATTAAAAAAAACATGTTACAATCACTGAGTAAGAAAGATGTAACATTTATTTTGAAATGCTTTTGTTTATGCTATGTGTGCTTGCAGGCCAGAAAGCCAACTGTGGTTGGCTGCATCAAAAGAAGCGTGACCAGCAGGCTGAGTGAGGTGATTCTCCCCCTCTACTCTGCTCTTGTGAGACCCCACTAGAGTACTGCATTCAGCTCTGGGGCCCCCAACAGAAGAAGGATGTGAACCTGTTGGAGTGAGTCCAGAGGAGGGCCACAAGGATAATCAGCGGGCTGGAGCACCTCTCCTGTGAAGCTGGGCTGAGAGAGCTGGGGTTGTTCAGCCAGGAGAAGAGAAAGCTCCAGGGAGACCTTACTGAGGCCTTCCAGCACGTAAAGAGGGCCTACAAGAAAGCTGGAGAGGGACTCTTTGTCAGGGAGTGTAGTGATAGGACAAGGGGTAATGGCTTTAAACTGAAAGAGGGGAGATTTGGATTATACATTAGGAAGAAATCCTTTGCTATGAGGGTGGTGAGGCAGTGGAACAGGTTGCCCAGAGAAGTTTTGGATGCCCCATCCCTGCACGTGTTCAAGGCCAGGCTGGATGGGGCTGTGAGCAACCTGGTGTAGTGGAAGGTGTCCCTGCACACGGCAGGGGGGTTGGAACTGGATGGCCTTTAAGGTTCCTTCCAACGCAAAAAATGCTGTGATTCTATGCTGGAATGTTCAAATATACAATATTGAAAATAACGTAAAGAAAAATAAAATAAGCGGTTTAGTTGATGATTTGACCTTTGTAAAAGGCACTTGCGTGGTTCTTATGCTAGTTATATAACCTGCAATAATTTCTCATCTCTAGAGCTGTAATGGTCTTCTAACTGGAAATAAGCAAAAACATGGTACTTAAGAACAATGAGATACATTATTTCTTCATAATTCTAATTATCTTAAAATCCCCTTACACCCCTCCAGAATCAATCAGAATTACATTGGTAATTATAAATAGTACTGCTCATCAGTCCTAATGCAGAAATTTCCACTGAGTTCAGTAAGAGTGTGTGTAAACACATACTGTAGAATCAATTTATACTAAACAAAATCAACTCTGTACATTATATAAGGGATCAAAGTAGTGGTTCCGAGTATGTTTTTGTACAATGGTTATTCTAGATAAGAACAATGTCTTATTTGTATTTCAATTTAACTGTTACTATATATCTGGTGCTTTATTCAATAGCTGTAACTGGATAATTCTGGAAGTGTTCTAATATATATTTGTTTATACATTGCAGCTGAAAACAATAAACCTGGTGAGAGAAAAAAAAAATTCCTGTTAAAAACTATAGATCCAGCATTTTTCACGTTGCTGAATAATTTTCTGATGACATCAAACATACAGATAAAATGTGTATTTGGGTACAAAACAGAGCATATTCCTCATGCCTGAATGTAAAGAGGTAACCGCAGTCTCTACTCATTCATTGCTGGAGCGCTTGCAAACTGATTAGTCAGCCTTTCAGGAGACTGAAGGATCAATGCAGGCCAGTACACTTCAAAATAAGCAAGAGATACGGAATGACAGATGAGTAAGAATACAAGACATGGCTTGTATTAATTGTATATAAATATCATAAATAATGTATTATTGTATATAAATAGCCACAGAGCTTTAACAAATTTCTAGAATCTTCAAATTTCAGCTAGATAAAATATA
>VXAL01004233.1:50227-64001 GCA_013399475.1 Chauna torquata
ATATAAAATACATATATATAAAATGAAGAGACTTTCAGCAAATAGATGGAGAGGTAGTACCTCATCTAAAAGTGATTCCAAAACAGTTGCACACCAGCCTTTAAGGAAGTAATTTAGATAATACTTAACTCTCTGAAAAAGAGACAGTTTTTAACAAGATTATTTCCTAACCTGATAAACATCTAGTTTACCATCAGGTTTCATGATCTTCATGCCTTCGTAACAATATCAAGAGTTTCTGGAGAGCTTGGTCAAGAGGATCTTAGCATACATGTAGAACCACAATATTGCAAATACCTGAACTTTAGTAAGTTAATTTATTTATGTAATTGATTTATGTGCCATAATAGTGTGCTTCTATATTTCATCTTCTGTGACAACACCCCTAAATTAAAATTCATCTTCCATTTGACATAGAATTTAATGAATGTTGAGATGTTGAAGTTCCACTGGACCCTGTATGCTAGAAATGTAGGAATTTGATCATAACAGACAAGTTTAAACAATACTTATGGTACAACAGATCTCATTCAGATTTATACTTTCACCAGCTGAAACACCTACATAAAGCCTTCCACAATCACTTTTCTATCAGAATGCTGAAACAAAACCTGATCTCTGACAAACAAACCTCTTCCTGCCTCTCCCTCCATCTTGAGGTGCCAAGATTCTCAGCAATATAACTTTTAATATTAGTTAGTATTTAATTTTACTCAATAAGCACAGAAATATGATTAACTTCAAAAAGCTATAGCTTCTCAGATTTACCACATAGCAATGCACTGTGTGCCATGCCTTCTAGAACATACTACACAAATATTGCTTTTCTCCCATGGTTAACACTGCAGGTGCTGAGTGATACGAATGTGTTTCTAATGTACAGACATGGTGAATAGACAAGAATGGCATTTTTGCTCTCCAGTTGGCATAGTCATGTCAGGCACATCTAAACATGTGGCAGGCATGAACTAGAGAATAACTTATGTACTTCTGGGAGGTATAACTTTGCATACACTGGTGGATTAATACTTCTGCCTCCCCCACCCCACTGTATTCTGCTGTATTCTCCAATTTCGCAGTCTGGGTGAAAGGCCACTGAGACTAGATTTGTACCCTACTACACAGTGCAATAAGAGAGAGCGCAGCTCTAGTTTGCCAGATGTGAATGTATCTCCAAGATGAAGTAGAAAGATGAGTGCAAAAGGAAATGTACATCAGTCTTTCAACAAATGCATTGCATGTTCTTTTGCGCTGCTACTTGCAGAATTAATGACTCACAGGACTCTTCATTATATACACCACAAAATATGATCTGTTACACTTGGTGATGTAAGAAATCTCACCACTAACAGAAAATAAAAATGACATTAGATCAAATGAAATATTAAGAGATTAGCAAATGAAAATGGACTGTTTTCATTGTCTGGTTAATCTTTCTTTGAATGTCAGAAAGCCACCCTTAAATGTCTGTACGCACTGCTGTTTCCTCATACTATCCAGTGCTATGAAACTGATTGCTGAGGGAAAACTCAGGCAAGAGCATTTTGCTAGAGTAAGCAGAATTTAATCTTTGCCATTCTCTTTGCCCTTGCCTGTGACATACATTATGTTTTTGCTTTTGGCAGAAACTAACAAATCAGTTCTACTAAAAATTATACATCTTACTATTTTGAAAAAGCATCATCATGAAGGCTAGCATTAATACTTCGAAGTGCAATGAGGTAACATTGGTAACTTCATTTTCATTTGAAAAACAACTACCAGCGTATTAGTGAGGTTATCAGTGACATGCACAAAGAATGTCACCTGGATGATGCGAGGCACAACCTAGCAGAGGACAGCTACTACAAATAAAGATAAATCAATGCATCTACATGTAAACTCACACAGCCCAAATATCTATTTTTCATTTACTGTTTACTGGCACAATTTGTCTTTATTCTTGACTTATCAACTAGTCATAATGATTCATGCCTTCAGAATTCAGATTAAATAACCTTCCATAAAGTGTGGATTTGTGGGAGGGGAGGTGGGGAGTTACTGTCAACGATTATGGGCTTTGTATGTGAGGCCCTAGCTGAGGCAAAACCCCTTTTCCTTTCTTCACAGAAGCCGAGCCTGTATCTGGCCTGTTTATCTCCATTTTAGGGCTACTACAGGTAGCCCTGAAGTTAGGTAGCCTATCCAAACCAACACGCTTGGCAGAAGGACAGAAATCAGATTACATTATTAAGACTACACAACTTTTTATGACTCCTTGTAGCTCATATATAAAATCAAATTTAATTCTAATGGACAGATTTAGAAGGGAAACATGCGTATTACCAGACTGATAATAGGGTTCTCCCATATCTTTTTTTACTGTCTTCTTGATATTTCCTCCTAGCATGGCTAGTGCAGATCTGGGCACAAGGACTTGCTTGTATTAAACTACTTTGACTTGGCTAACTATACTTACTTAATGCATATTAATTTTAAATTAAAGGGTAGGTACATCAACACTGCAGACATCAGAACAGGGCACATACATATGCACTGACAAATATGTGAATTATCTTAAATATAGGAAAAAATAACATAGTATATACTAGCTCAAGTGACAGTCTATGCTTTGCAGCTATTTCCATTACCTAAGCTGATACCCAGTGAGGTTATTGGCACAGGGAAAGAGTCACAAAAGGGGAGCAATGAAGGGAGAGGATCACTATTTAATTTGCTGCAGAGTTGCAAATAGCCATGGGTAGTAGCTATGTGATTTAGGAAGGCAGTTTAGTGCCCCAGTCTAAGCTGCCCAACAGCCAGAAAGCAGGACACAGAGAGAGGAAATAAATACAGTTAACGTCTGCGATATCCACACTTTTGTATAATTGCTTAGTTTACATCTCGTTATATGAGTATCTGTGCTAAACTCCCCCATCAGCTCTCAGAATTGAAAGCCACATTTTCCATCAATCAGCAAAACTTTTACGCTACAACGGGCAACAGACCATCTGATCTCTCTTTGCAGTGCTCTGCCATCACTATGCAGGATTGAAATCAAGACTTACCGGGACAGAAAGAAAGCCCATAAGAAAACATGAACTTGGCAACTTAATGGTAAGCCTTCATTTGGGAAGGCAATCATGGCTTCTAATCCCTGCACCTAGACCTATTTCTCTATTGTATCTAATAAATTCACTTGAGAAGTCAGTTGAATATTGCTGGAGGTGTATTAATAGCTGAGAAAAAAAAATAGGAATACCTATGAGAAAAGAGGGTTTAGTTCTATTTTTCACTCCCAATTTATTTCTTCAGCTCAGGAGGAAAATACAGCCTCAGTTTTGAAAAATGCAGCAGAATAAAACAAGCCACCCCTCCCCAAGCAAAATAACTAATCAAGCAAAACCCCCAAGCCGGGAAAACGGGAATGTTGCCTGTGAGCTATCTGTATAGGAACTGTTGTCCACTGCAGTCAAAGCAGACTGTGGTGTAGCTGAAGCCTTTTCCCCCCGCAATACCTATACTGTCGGTCCTATCCTTGTTTCTCACTTAGAGTAAATCAGACGACCACATGATGTGGACGCAGCATTTTGTTCATCACTATTACTTTAATATATATGTATGCATTGATTAGATTGCCATTGGAACTCTCTTTACATTTTAAATATTAACTACTGTATCTCTGAACCAAAATATAGCTACTGTGCTTTGCTTCAGATTAAAAATAAAGAGCTTGCTTTTGCTTTCTGCTTTGATAGTTTAATTCCATTAACTGCAACCGTGTCATTTCTGTTTTAGAAAGCTGAAAAAAATTAGTTATGCAGTTCCACAGAAAGCAAAAAATATTTTAATAAAAAAAAATCACAAGGCATCTGGATTACTACTCCATCTGAGCAAATACATTTAATAAGTTAGAACTACTGGAATGCTATCAAGCTGAATGAATTCCATGTGCACTGTGTTCCCGCAGTTTACCTTGTGCAACAAATAACTGCAGTACAGAGTAGCAACCTTTCTGCTTTTTTTCATTTGATCAGTGTAGGGACTCCTCCTGTTGGGAATCAACATTACCAATTTAATATTAATTTTCTCAAGCAATGTCTGAAACATCTTTCCCCATGTACCTTAGCAAACATAATAGCGCCTTTCTTTGGTTAAAAAAAAAGTTAAAAAAGCAATGCAGGCTATGCAGTGTAAGTTATATAAACGCCACTGATTCCTTCTACATTAATGTAAAATTGAATTTAAGACAAGATTTAAGTTCTGTTTTTGGCATGCTACCACATTTGGGAAACAAGAAATAAAAGATGATGGAACACAGACTGCTCCATCCTTTAGAATGAGATCAAATTTGCAGAAAAAACAAACTCGAAGGCATCTCCATACTCAAAAAAGTTACTAAATGGTGACCTCTGTGAATTTCCTAATCCCATTAACAGCATTTTGGTACTTGCTATCTCATGTGGTCAGTGGAAGACCAGTCTGACATCATAACAAGAAGCCTTAAAGACACAATGACATAAGTCATTTTCAAAACTTTCTGACAGTTTAGTTACACGCATATTTTTCTTTGAAACACACAGAACAGCAAAGACTGACTTCACTCTTGAGGTTCCCCTGAATCAATGAACCAGATGTGGTGGCAAGAAGAACATTTTAAACTCAGAAGATAATGGAAAAAAAATTAACTGTAATTAAGGAAACAAAAAGTTTGCAAGCAAGGTGATGGGACAGCTACAAAATGATAGGAAAAACCTGTAGAAACTTGACAGTATTTTCTAGTGCACAGGAAACCCAGACACTATACGAAAGGTACAAGAGTTGAGCTTTAGCTTTCTTTTTCTCCAGCTAAATACTAGAAAGAAGTTTTGATACTTTATCCTCTTGCTTTCACTCATTGTGCACTCAAGGCATGTTTCAGCATACAGTTGTGCGCGGTTCAGAGAGGCAGCAATAGCCCCACTGATGTTTTAGAAGCAGAGTGTTATATGCTAAGTTACTGCTGCGCAGTACCCAACATGAGGATCTATCTCACAAATTGTCTTTGAAAGGAGGGAGTGCTCAAAGAACAGGAGATGCTCAAAGCACAGACCAGCTCTGCAGCCTACAAAGCACTATTGCTACCGCATGAGTTCCATACAGCTTCTACGTCCATCATCCTCTGCAGCTGTCAGGCCATCTTAGGTTTTGATGAGATACAACAAATACTGTCTTTGGGCTACATGTGAATCAAGTGTTCATCAAAATAATGTGTATGTTATATGCTGTTGTCATGTAACATGTGCCTGTAAACGCATGGCATTTTCATTGCTCTTTGTGTGGGTAAGGCATTGTATCCTTTGTTACTGGTCACTTCTGATTCTGCCAGGGCAACACATCTACAGTTCTCCCCCTGCATCCCTCTGAAGTTTTGTGATTCTGAACTTATAAACGAGCACAAAATTTTTACCAACAGTAAGAGGAGTCTGCTATTTCTTAGTAGGCTGCTTTCAACTTGTTCATCATTTGCTAATAATATGCGAGAAATAGTTTATAACTAGGAGATAAACAATTTCTCTTTACAGTAGCATAATTAGCTAGTACCTGTTCTTGCAGATACAACTTTATCAACTATTTTATACATACAGATAGGTTGTGAACATCTAAAAGGAAATATCCTTACTGCACATTTTACATCTCTCAAAATTTCTTACAATGAATAAAAAATGTCACATCACTGCTGTTTCTTTACAATAAACTTTTTTCAATACATAGGCCTGGTCAAAAATAAACAAGTAAACAAATCTCACCTGTTTCCTGCTTACTTTTGAACTGATTTCCAATAAAATTTGAGTTAACAGTGTTAGTCCAATGTCATTTTGCACAAGTGCTCATCTAGTGGACATTCATTAGACCACCATGTCTCAATCTTGTGTCCAGGCACGTCTACACATGACAGTAGTCTTGAGACCTGATGGTGGTCAAGCACTGCTACCCTGCACCCCAGGGGCAGTATAACTGCACAGTTCATTTCCTCTGTTGAATATTAAATACATTAATTAACTTATACGAATTATTGCTGCTAGTACACAAACAAGCGAGCACGTTTAGAGCTGGTTTCAGTAACTCCAGTTTCTTTTGTGGTTTGATGTGATGCACTCCCCACAGGTTACACATTGCCTTAAGTCTCTCTGGCACACCTTCTAGACAAAGACTGTCTGCTTCCTTTCCTACAAACGGCACCTATGGTTCAGCAGGCATCCTAAAATCCCAGCACCAGTGCTTATTCCCACACTCATTTGTGTCTTAACAGATTCATCCCAAAGCATCATACTTCTGACACTGATGTGCAGCTCACCACTCAGAAAAGCAGCAGCTGAAGCATGTGATTCAGAAAAACAGCAATCACAGAGAGTTTGCAGAAGTCATTAATATCTTTATGCTTTACTCTTAAGAGAGTAAAAGAGAGAAAAACAAAAGTAGAAAAAATAAAACAGTCCTCCACTACTACTTCTCTGAATCTCCTGGTAACTCTTAGCTTAATCTTTGAGGTTTGGCTTGAGTCATTTAAACTCTCTCTCTTGCACACAGCTTTTCTCAAAATGGTCTAGGATAACCTTTGATTTTATTACTCCCAGTTCCTGCATTAGGAGACCACCTGGTCATCCCCATCAGCTCATTAAAATCCATCCAGTAATCTGCTGTTTAGCTATCATCCCATTTACCGGAATGAGTTTTCTTGGTCAGCTCCCTTTCACAAATGTGCCAATTGTAATCCTGTGATTACATCTTGGTTTTTCTACTGAAGCAATGCTAAATCCAAGGCTAAAGGTCGAATTTGCTTTCTGCTTGCACTGTTTCTCTGTGGAGCAGCCAGGAAGCTGGTGGTGGGCTGAGCCATCTGGTGTGCCCACAGAAAGAATTACTAACAATGAGTTAAATCTAGATGACATGAAAAGGTATAGTGACTACTTGTGTGGCTGGGTCCCAGGCATATTTACCCATCACATCCATCCATATTTGCCCTTGCAATATTCCATGCAGCTGGTGCTGAGTAAAGAGAAGGGCTTATATTCATTCCCAGAAGACGTCTAGGGCTTTGCAAGAAGCCTGAATTCAGATCAATAGTCGCGGTGACCACTAGTGTCCACCTAGAGACTGCCACCTCATGTAGAAACTGACTCTTCATAATTTGTGAGGGCATTTGGCATAGACATGAAGCATCTTAGCTCAGAAAGCATGTATTAGAACATAGTATTGGCAATTATAAGGTTTGAAGCATACAGAGAAGGAACTATCTGGGAATTACAGGCTGTAATGCATAATTCCAAATGATCACTGTCAGGTTTAAGAAACCCAGCTGAACTGGGCTTTGTGTATAAATATTCTTCAATCATTTCTCAAGATTTATTTCACTTTTCTTTTATTCTCATTTATTTCCTCCAGTGTTCAGCTTTTGTGAAATCCAAAAAGGCTCTATTCTATATTCATGATATTTTCAGTTTCATAAAGGAAAAAAAATCTCAAAAATTACTAGAAGCAACGAAATCGCTTTTTCTATTAAATGGTTAACTAGAAGCAGCAGCAACAGCATCTGCTGCCTCTGCCACACCCTTTGAGCAATGCCTGATTATGAAAAGCTTCAGACTTGCAAAGAAAAGCAGAGCCTGGGAATCAGTATTTCTGCAGAAGCAGTGGTTTGAAAGCCACTGAATGAAGACTGTTAGCACACTGACTTTTATCTAAAAGCAAGGATTTCACCTTTTTTTTCCAGTGATTTAATATTTTATATTCTAACCCTACCATAAATATTCAGGTGTTAATTTAATTTTTGAAAATATAAGAATGTGAAGATAATCCAGTTAGAAGCTAGTAGAGATACAGTTATGGATCATGAAGTCTACTGGTATTGGGATCTGGGGATTTTCTGTTATTTTTTAAACCTAAGGTTGGTCAAGAAAAAAAGTTAGAGAAATGTGTTTCTTTAAAAAAAAATAATATATATGTGCAGTACAGAGGCTTTAAATATTCAGCAGAGCAGAACATTGCAAAATTAATGAATTTAATTCTATGAAGTGTACCGAGAAAACAGATGAAATATACATTGAAGGTGACAACATTTAAAAAAAAATAATAAAATGGCAGAACTGAGTAAATATCACTGAATACCAAAATGTGATAAAATATTCAAAATGGATGACCATTAATAAAAATTTTCTGGAATATAGCTATATACTTAAAAATAGGATAAATTATACCAAATTTTGGAGCAACATAGTCATTCGAATTCTGAGCCACTTCTCGTACTTTGCTGAAGACCAGATCATCTACTACAAAGCAGACTACATTCACTTTATCAAATAAGTCCTCAACTATGTGGTTAAAAATATAATTGTTGTACACATTTAGTGATTATTTTACAAAGAAACTCTTATCAAATATAGGTACAGAAATAGAAAAAGGAAAGAGGTTTAAGATCTACAGTTCCTATAAACATGACTCAGTGCACATAAAATGTGCAGTCAAATGATGTTAATGAAACTAATGAAGTAATAAAATATAATTTTAAATGTTTCTGTATTGCAGTTGAATTAAAACTGATAGATGACAAGATCTGTGTCATGTTTTTCTGTTCATGTGGAGCCACGTGTAAGATGAGAGCTCAAATAGGACCAGTAACATGGTACAGTGGAGACCACAGCAAACAATGGCAGATCTGACTAAAGGCGAATCATATCTCTCAACCTCAGCTTTTCTGATGGGAGAAATAACACACTTTACCCATTTTAAAGGATTTGAGATTGGTGATTAAAATGCTTTTCAGCTATTCTTATCATTCAAAACAAACATTTTTCTTTTTAATGACTGAAAGTACTCCTGCGTTTGTGATTCGAACTGCTTCTTGCTGTTCTAAATTGTCACTTCTAATGTTGTAATAGAGGTTACAGTGTTTTGGAATATTTTTTCTAAACAGTCATTTTTAAGTTAGTGAGTTATAATGTTTTATGGTAATACGTGTGAAGATAGGTGATAAGATTAGTCATTGTTCTCCTACAACTCTTTACTCAGATAATAGCATGAAAGCTAGTTCTAGTCTGCCTACATGACAGAAAGCTTCAGTCATACAAAATCCCAGAGTCAGGTATCTATTTACAATACATCCAGCTGAGAAACAATGCTGAGAGGCATTCCTCAGCACGTCACTCTTGCTTCCTGATCAATGCATCTGAAGGCAGGGCACCATTTTGTACCATACTCTGAGAACTGAGTAATGTTTCTGTGTGTTTTATATATACCACCTAGTTATATTTGCATAAAACAGTGAGAAGCCAAAGTATTTTTTAAATTATTTTTTAAAAGAATTTGTCAAAGTGTTTGAGATCAGGCACAATAATGGAAACAAGCATTACATAAAAGATAATATCCAGTTACGAAAAGAAAGTCTTTGGTATGTCAACAAGGAACACTGTCAGAGAAGAGATTAATGGAATATGTAGGTCATGGCCCTAAAGAATTGAAGGACATTTAAGGGTGAGGGAAACATGCATAATTAAGAAGCTTAGAAATGATCATGTTACATTGACTGAGGGTAGGGTGAATGGGGGACTTCATACAGTATTAGATGTATATATCAATAAAGGGAAATTACATCAAACAAATCTTTGTTTGTTTTTGAGGAAAAAGTCATTAAAAGCTAAAGATAAAAAGAGACTTTTACGGGTTTAGCAATTTTGAGTGAGAGCTGGTTTGTTACTCCTGTTTATCCAGTTTTCCATATTTATTACTCATAAAATTCTTGGTTTTATCTATGATTTAAAATTTTATCAGGTTTTTTTTTTTTTTTGTAAGATAACAGATGAACTCTTGATCCTATTAAAGCTGTTCTCAAAACACGCTATTGACTTCATTTGTGCAGTTATCACCTGATTGATATATTTGATTTGTATCTTGAAGAAGAACTCTGATTTATGCTGGGTAAAAATGTAATTTCAACTCAAACTCTTTGACTTGCCTTAGTGACACATTAACATGAAGAAATACTTCCCTTTAGTTTTCTTTTACATACTGAAATTTTACTGACTGACATTTATACATGCTAAAAAGATGCAGTTTCTTTTTCTGAACATATTTTGGTATTTCAGTGCTGTAGGACTAATGTATTAAAAATGATTGAGAGATATTTTTATTAATAAAAGCACTATTGCAAATCATGTAAATATACATATCCATCATTCAGTAATTACTTATTAAAAACTTTGTACAGTATTTATAAATTCATTATGATGAAGGTCCTCTTTTGTCCCTCATAGTGCAAATTACTTCTCAGGCTTTAAGTTGTGGGATGGTAAAATGCTTTTTACATATGACATAACATGCCATATGACATACAGTGTCAATGGAAACAGTTGTTATGAAACAGTGATTCTCAGAGTGGGAAAGCTTGAGGACGGGATTTAGTCTAGTGAAAGTCATAAGAAAATATATGAAAACTGCATCCAAATTTTCTCTCTCTCTTTTCCTATTCTTACTTTTCTTGATCCAACTCTCCACCCCTCCACCCCCCAAAATTTTTTCACCTTTCTGTCAAGTCCATGAGGAGCTTGAAACTAATACTGTCTTTAAGTAAACAGGTTCTAGGGAGCGAGATGCAGGTATGCTCCCCTCACTCCCTGCCTTTTTCAGCCTTCCTGGGCAGCCAGGCTTGCTGGAAGCTGAATACTAGATGGGGGTAGTTTGGGGCTAGTTAGGAACAGGGCAGGGTTTTCAGGTTCTGAAGACAGGTTCTCTGCTGGGCCAGGTGGTGAGGGAGTTCTTGGGTGAACTACAGGTTGACAGCAGAAGCTTGGAGCATGCCAGAAGGTGGACAAAGAGTTGAATGTACCCAAAATACTCCAAAACCAAAAAAGGTCAAGATCAAAACTACCACCATTGTAAAAGACTACATGCTTTACCAGGATTGCTTAATAATTATGTGAAAAGAGAGGAGGTAGCAATTCTCAGTATTTTCACTTTAACTTTTGTTGTACTAGAACTGTTCAAACAAAATAAACCAGAAGAATGTTGTATTTGGCAGTGTTGTCTGCTAACATGTCTAAAACCAGTGCTGAGTCTGTACTCTGTGACACAATACTAAGCACATCACAAGTTCCTGGAACTGTGGTGTCCAAAATGCAGAATAAATAGTAAACTGGCTCAAAGCACAGGCTGAACTGTGCTCTCTCAGCATGGTCTCTGCTACTGTCCTACTGCTCATCAGCATGTTCCAAAGAGTAACAGGGTAAAATACATCTCCAAGTTCAGATATCTTTGTAAAAACATAAACCTGATACTGAATTCAGTGAAACTAGAAAAGGAAGTGGAATTAAACTTGTTGAATCTACTCCTGCATACAACTTTGTGTTTTAGCAACTATTAAAGGTAATACTGGAGGTTACGAGAGTGTAGAACAGGAGGCATTTTTTCAGGAAGAACTAAATGGTCTGATACATAACAGATGGCCAAAGCATAAGAATGTGAATAGTTACCTTACATAGCCTGTCCCAGAAACTGAAGTAACTATGTCCTCTAAGAAGAAAGGACCTCAGTGAAAATGTGTGCTATATTACAGCATCAAACCTTAAGATACCCATTTAAAAATATTTTAAATTTTTCTACTTATTTTTCTCAGGCTACATCTGTACTATATTTGATAAAGTGCAGCCAAAACTGCATTCTGTCACAAGCTGCTCCTGACACAATATGAATCTGTCCATACTGCCTTTCATAGGAAGTCCATCTGGATTTGGGAAGCTCATTGCTTACAAATCTCCAAGTTTGCAGCAGCAGGTACCCTAAGCTTCTTTAGGAAGATGTCTCTCATGAGTTAAGTTTGCTTTTGTACCCTGAACAGCAGACAGCCAAGATGTAGTCACACTGCAGAAAGCAGGCAGGATAGATGGCTGTAGCTATTTTGGTCTCCAAGCTCCCTTCAGAAACATCCTATTCAGCAGTGTACGTGAAGCCTGACTGGCCCACGTTTTAATTACTTCAGACTTCCTTCCACTGCCATTGCTGGTACAAGTGTTTTCAATTTCTAGGTGTAGTGATTCATTCCAGTCTACCAGGGCTTAACATAGCAGCTTGGCACACGAGAATTGAGCAACAAGACCTAAGGGCTGCTAAGGCTAGTGGTGTCTGTGCTACTAGCACTCATGATAAATCCAAATCTCAAATGTGTCAAAAGTCCTTGTTTAGTTTTGGAGCCAGACTATGTCTAAATCTTATTGTATTTTTTTCCCCTTACATATCTATGATACAATCTTTCTTATCCATCTGCAAGGTAACAAATGTCTAAGAATCTCTCTTTGTTTTCCGTCAAGCTTAACAGAAAGCAAGTTTCTTTGGCCTAATCAAACCAGACACCCATATCCAGAGCGACTTTCTAATTAGTTGCTTAGGCTGTCATACTGCTGTATCAGTTCTCAGAAGATAGAGGACTGGTTTCCTCTCAGAGGGTCTTTGCAGCCTGTTTCTTCATTATGTCAAATTCCCTTTTTAGATGTCAATTGGTCAATTTTTCAATTTACATCAACATTGTGCTTTTGAAGGTTTCCAGTCACATTTAGCAGACACAAATATCTGCAAAGCTCCCTTATTATTGTCCTCTTAACCTATTGTTTTTCAAGATATCTTCCAGAACTCTCCAGTGGTTTGGCTGCTCAGCTACCAAAATAACTTCTTCTTCACCTTAAATGTCTTATTTCTGCCTGTGCCACCTGAACATTTTTCATTACACTTAGATTGTATGCTGTTTGGGGCAGCGATTCCCTTTCTCCCCTTGTTCGAGTAGCACATACAGATTGGTGTCCTAGATTACATAGATGAACCCATACCTATCATAGTCACACAAAAATATTGATATGCATGCAAGACAACAGGTAATGTAGAAACAAACTGAAGTAGAACAGTTTGCAGGTAAGAATCTGGAATTTAAGAGGTGTTAAAGTTCAAAACTGTGTACTTTGGAGGAGTGATATGATGGACTGCATTCAGAAAGAGCCCACCAGAGCCAGAAAGCAGGAAGTCTTTTAAGAGCAAAGTCCCTGAAGTAAAAATATGCCCTACAAATCTGCAGTACAGTATTTTAACTGAGATAACTCATCAACATCTCAAGAAAATACCTTTTTTTTTTTTTTTTTTAATCTCTGAAAGCAGTTAAANGAATCGTGCTAAGCTTATGACCAGAGGCCAAAGAAAAAGGGAGATAAAATCTTTACTAAAAGACATTTATTACTAGAAGACATCTGCTTTGGAACAGAGAAATAGCTTTTAAAAATAAAAACGAATGTTTACTACTCCTNGCAGTTAAAGATAATTACTACTTCAGGAAAGTCATCTGAATTAGAATCATTACACAGAGAAAACAGACCCACAGACCACTGAAGAGAAGGGGAAATGGCTTACTGTGCAGACTTCAGAGTAGTGCTAATCACAGTTTTACTACCCACAGCCATTATTTAGCCATTTTCACAATCTTTTCTCACATAAAAGAGAGCAAATGGCTCATGTCTCATATCAGGAATTTATCTGAACAGACAGCTAAAGGCATAAGTCATTCTTTTTCAAAGTGCTAAGCAATCAAGAATTCACACAGAAGTCAATATGAAATTCTTGTCACACTGTTTTTGGACATTGTATTTTTTTGTCTAAGCACCTAAATATAGACTTAGACATGTAAGCTTTGACCTATCTCATGAAATTTTAGCCTTGGCTCATAGTCAATCTTACTTTAGTCACAGGAAAAAAAAAATAAAATATATATATATATATATATATA
>VXAL01004234.1:3709-22078 GCA_013399475.1 Chauna torquata
GGGACTTTGTTCACTTTCTCTCTACCTGTTGGTGTGAAGTGTAAGGGAGACGTCACTGCAACTTTGACATGACTTTTAATACAGTCTGTGTCCTCCCAGTATCCAACACCATCATAATACCCAGTATTATATGCTTGTTACCTGTGCAAATAGTGTCTTATGTGAAAAAAATGTTTCTCTCACCTATTTTTCTTACATATTTTATTTTACTTACCTTCTGTAGAAATTGACTAAAACCAGACCTGTACATCTAAAGACACAGTGAAAGGCACTGAAAATCTGAATCTTCCCTTACTCCTTGACGTTATTGTTAATGATCACAGCACACAGTCCAATGTTGCAAAGACTGCAAGCAGGACAGAATTCAGGCAATAAGATATTTCAGCTCCTTGGCAAAATGAGGACAAAAACAAGCCAACCTTTTACTGCATTCTGACAGAAAACATAAATAGGTGGAACTGACCAAAGTCCCAAAATACACCCAGTCACCTGCAAAACCATACCACCTCCTCCCATTTGGAAACAGTCTATATGCACTCTGCTGATTTCCATCTGTGAATAAAGGAGCTTGCCTCTGTGGACTCTCCCCTTTTCTCTTTTAACACAGCTGAAGTGCTTTCTTAGGTATGTGTCAGCTCTTGCAGTCTACTTGCTTGCATACCTTCAAAATATGCCAAAGCTCCAATAACTGTTGTAATCCATACCCTTGTGAAATTACTCAATATCTTACTGCAGATTGTAAGTTTAGATCTTTTGCTTTTATAGCTGGCAAGCAGCTCAAATAGGAATCTGGGGAACAGAGTAAGTCTCATAAGTAATGATGTTGTACAGATAAAATACAACTGCTGAGGGTATAAATCCACTCATAGGTTGGAATGTTAGTGTCACTGAACAGGATGGGACAGGAGCCTGGATGGATGATGACATAAATCAGTCAGCAACCCAGGCCTTTATGGCAGCATTTGGGTTGCTTACTGCCACTATAGACAACAGGCACAGTAAATTCCCTCTCCAGAGCTCTCATAGCAGTATAAACCTCTTCAGACGCCACTTGCTAATATTCCTACCTTTCAGAGTCATGGATCAGTGGCTCTAAAAAGTCTCATCTCAGCATGCTAAATAGGATAACTGCTATGCTGACCTTAGCCTGCACAACTGCTGTTCAGGCTTTGCCCTGTATTATGAAAGCAGTGATCTCTATTTTCCATACGGCACAAGCCTGGCATAACAGTCTTTCTATACCATGTGTCTTAGCTTAGGCTTAAAACCTCTCTGTTTAAGAAAGGAGTTAATAAGTATTTTTCAAGTCCTAATGTACCACACTCTCTCTTCACTCCATGTGACACTTCAGAAATTCATGATGTGTGACTCAGAGCTGAAGGGTTCTTGTCTTTGTTCAAGAAAATTGATTCCATTCTTTCTGTGGTGTTGCTGAGGTTATTCCTCTCTTCTTTTGCTTTCCAGCGCCTGCAGCCCTAAGCATGACTCTGAAGGTGCTAATAACTCCCACGGAACTGAACAACTTCATTTTTTCTGTCACACTGGAAGGAGAGAAGAATGTTTAAAAGTGCTGCATGATTTAATACTCCTTGTGCCTCCATTCTCCAGAGCTAAAGGGGAACCTGGAACATCAGTCTTCCAAATACTAGTTCCTCTCTTCTGCTCAAAAACTTAAGTATCTCTGAGCCCTTCTCTGTCAATTGCATGGGATTCACTATTACATAAACCATAAGGAAAACAGTGTTTCTGAACTTCTGCATATGTGTTAGAGGCACATTTTCCTGATTTCAAAATCTTTAGATTCCCAGAGAATAGTCCTATGGCCCATTACTAACAGTCTGAGAAAGTAGGTGCCACTTAAAAGATTAGAGGTAAGAGGAAAATTTTTGAAAAGAGGGCATCTATGCATCATGGCATCAATTCCTTCCACCTCAGTCTGCACTAGAAAGTGTTGCTGTATCCATGGAGGGAAATATTGCAGCATCAGTACAACCTGTTTTAGACTCCAGAGAATCCCCACAGAAACACCTCAGTCTCAATGCACTAACTGTGAAAAAGACTTTGAGCTGGAACTCAGATCTTACTAGGCACCAGAGAATTTCTAAAGGCTGAAATTCTGATAATACCAGGGTTTGTTCCTCTTTTCACCAAAATACACACAGGTTTTGGTGCCAATAATACTACACTGTTTGGGATGGGACTGCAAAGTGATGTCACTGCTCCTCTACCATCTGACCCTATAGCACAGTGCTAGCAGGTGTGTGCAAGGAGACTACAACCTTGTATTTGGGTAAATTTCGCTCTTGTGAGGAGCATTACTAAGGCTGGCCCTAAAAGGGAAAAAAAAAAAAACCTGACTTGTACTAGCGCACATATTTTTGTTTTTAATCACAGCATCTATAGTCCACATTTACACAGCTAAAGCACCAAAAGGGCAGAGGATGAACAATATTTTAGCTGTGACACTGCCTACCACTTCATTGTGATGATACGTGGGCAGTACTAGATGATAGGGACTCAGGTCATAATTGTGTCTTCTAAGCAACTTCCTTCCAACAGTACACAGCATGGTGGCACAGTCACCATGTAAAGGACAGACAGCTTTAACTGCTGTCAATGATACCTTATCTGTAAAGAGATAAACAGGTGGAAGGGAAGAAGGTTGATACAAGACTTAAATAGGAGCCTTTCAACATCTATTCAGTGGTTCATTACATTCACAAAACATTTAGAAAACCTCAGTGCTACATCCATGTAAGCTCTGCAGTCACCTGGGGCATTTGGACAACCAGATGGTCATTCAAATCTTGCCAAAATATGGCCATTATATTTTTCATAGGGCCCTGGTGTAACAAACCTTAGTGTCCTTCCTCGATCTTAGCCTACACTGCTGCCATTAACACATCATTCTCCTGCTGGAGTCCTACCTTCCAGTCATTTTTTTGTTGTCACAGAAAAGCTGTTATCACGACACGCAGAGAATGGAGAAGACAGGAGACAATCTGGGAAATGGAGAAGGAAAAAGAAGGAATTATGAAGACAGGAAAAGAGGAAACAGAAAATGGGCACTTGACCATAAATATTTCAAAGCAAGTGAAACAGGAGGAGGAGAAAGCAACATCCAGGAGCAGTGAAGGAATCAGACTTGCAGCAAAGTCCATTAGTTAACTACTCCACTTTTCCTATCAAATACCACATTCCTCCTTTTTTTCCTTCTCTGCCTCCCCAGTGCATTTTTGTGCATTGCAACAACAGCTTTATTCACCTACATGTTGCTCAGCAGAAGGGCAAGTACAGATGCCAGCCCTGATGGCTATTACTTCATAGATTTACCAACCATTTCTCTCTTTCTGTCTGGCTGATTGTACAGGAAAGCAATAAAAGCAAGTAACACATCATCGTGCACACCCAGGCAAAGAAAAGCTGGGTCAAAATCTTATAGTACATAACTTACACAATGTAAGATGGTACCTGGGAAAGAATGTCTCCGTCGGATCCATTAATCTCTCATATCCTCTTCAATGTATCTCCTCTACTTTTGTTTTATGTTCTAGATAGCAAGGATTCTTTTCCTTTCTTTAGAGGTACTGCTAGCAACGACGAGAGCAGTCTTTTAATTCACCTGGTTTCTGTGTTGCGTTCCAAGATTCACTCGTATTGACTATTGCTCATTGTGCCTACAGCGGTTGGTATTAGCTGGCCACCATCCATTCAGCCAGCTCCTGGACCACTTAGCTTTTAAAACGAGGCACACTTAACTCTAACATTGACAGAGCTGGAAAACCAGCTTGTCAATTTATAAATAAGCAGATCTCCTTTATAGTTTGCTTCGCACAAAATCAACGGTTTGAGGTAGCCTGAAAGGAAAAGAAAAAAATGGCAAGTGTCTGATACCTGATGCACTGACAAAGCAAACACTGTTGAAGACAGCCTTACCTGCTCATGTCACTACAAACTCTGAGGCTTTGTCAGTTGTAGGGAGAATGCACAGGAGCAGACAATATCGAGTCATTTTTCAGAGAACAGCAGTCTCTGCTGGGTTTGAGGGCTGCTTCAGGAAGCATTTCATTACAGTCAGTGGGCTCTCCTCCCTGCATCATGGACAGCCTGGGAAGCACCGAGAGTTACCAGCCAGAGAGGCTGGTGGTAGGGGTGAAAAAACATCTAGAATAAACTGTAACAGGGAAGGGATGGCTTTTTATACAAACATTAGATCCAAGCTGATCTGGCTGCACAACTCCTCTCAGTTCTAGAAACTTCTCTGTCCTTGCTTCTCTTGGTATCTGACCATCTGCTTGAAGGAGGGAAAAAGTAAAAGGTCATTTTCTCCCTTGGTCATCACAAGAATTATTTTTATTAACTTGCCGTTGTGCAAAAGCCAGTTAGTTGGCCCTTTGGTACCAGGACAAGTGTTATGGCAACAGACTGTAATGTCTTGAATATGAGCCTACAGGAAGGATGGAAAAACAAAGCAAGTAGGGGAGACTGCATTTATTTAGACATTTATGTTTTCTCCCCCCTTTTTCTATTTGTTCTCTCAGTCTTCCCAGCCTTCTTACATTTGTGACATCAGGGCCACATTATCCTCAGAGCAAGTTGGGCAAGAGGCTGTTATATTAAGATAGTGTGTGCTGCAAAATGTGGGCCACGGCACCCACAGTCTCCCAGAAAAAAAACATACTAACGATGGGTGGAAAGGTCTGTCTATAACATCCAATACGCTGATTGTCTATTGAGGGCAGAACCTGAATCCCATGCCCTGATTCTTGCATCATCGAAAGGCTTTCTTGGCTTCTACCATTTATTAATTGCAAAGGGAATATGCTGCTGGGAAAATGAACTGCATCTACTATAAATATTTTGGAAGGACCAAGACATTGGCTGGGGCATGTCAGAATCAGTGGAGTCACGTCAGTTTGTGCCAGAGAGACTCTGGACCTTTGTTAGAAATGATGCTGAAAAAAACGCTTCTTGAAGAAAATCCCAAAAGGCTGTATTGTCTTAATATTCCAATATTCCACATGGAAATCCCAGCCATTTCACAGTCAGAAGGCCAGAAAAGCCAAATATTTAAATTCACTATTGTACTGTTGTTAGATTTTTTTTTGCTTTTGGGGGGGGGGGGGCTTTTTTTTAAACAACAATCAGCTCATTGTCATATGGTTAGTTAACTGAATCAAAGACCTTACTTGAACTAGCCTTGTATAACACTTTACTTCATTTCAGACAATCTAACTACTGTCTTACATTAAAAGTTTTTTAGTTTTTCACAGATGCCATGGTTACCCTTATTTCAAAACAACATCTGGAATGAGATGGTTTGAGATGGAACTCTGGGCTAGAAACGTTTAATGAGAACATGAAGGGAAAAGAAATCTCTTAAATGTCAGATAGAAAAACATCCTCAGAAACTTTTCATTTGGCATGACAAAAGAAGGGGAGCAGAAGGAGAGAGCTGGCCTGGACTTGCAAATTACTTTTCCAGAACAAAACACATGAAAAATTAATCTACTCTCACCTGCAACACAAATGCATTCAAGAGAACTCTTGAATTCCACATTTGATTTTAATGTTTCAGCCAAGCATATTCAGCTTAAAGACTAATTTTGTTTACAATGCGCTCCAGCAGACTTTCTTCATTTTGGTTTTATGGTGATGGGTAATGTAAATACAAGTTTCTCCAGAGTCTTGGTGTGCTGGCTTGATAAACCCCTTACAAGCAGAGAGATTTTATTCACTGGCAGTAAATATGCATTTAAACATATGCTCTAATAATGAGAAGACAAAGTTGACCTAGAATCCACCTGCCCACACACCAAACCTGCCAACCTTATTTTAGCAAATTTTCAGCATTTGCTACATTGAGCTATAAATCACCTTGCAAAAACAGCAGGACACATTAAAAGGGAGGAGGATGCAAAACAAATACTGCCTTTACTCTTGGAACCATCAGCAGTATTTCTATGCATAAAGTAGTAAGTGTGACAGGAAATAAAGGACATTAAAGAAAAAAACCCAAAGCAAATTGACTGCTGGCATGTGAGTTGGTCAAATGTTTATTTTTCTAAAGAACAGCTTTTATTAATTTTCTGTCATGTTGCAATAACTTGGATGGGAATATGACCATCTATATCCAGGACGCAAAAAAGTGCAAATTCTGACAACATACAGATATTTGCCACATGTCCCTCCAGCCCAGATTTTGTTTTTTTTGTTTGTTTGTTTTGTTTTTTGTTTTCCAATAAATTCACATAAATGAATTTTGAAGACTATTGACACACAGAACCTATTTGAAAGGTCACCCAACTTGGTAAGACGACTACAGATTTAAACAAAAATTGTTCCCAAGATTTTTCTGCAGTTAACAATGGATTTAACTTCTTTCCTTCAAACTGAGTAACTGCATGCAACTGATTGCTCATGGAAAGAATATTCATATAAACTCTCACTGGTGTCATTTCAAATGTATGTCCCAGTACAACCCAGAATTCCCAGCCTAGCACTTGTCCTGTTGTACAAAACACAATGTCTTTCCCAAAGGACTTACATGGTGCTGCAAAAAAAACCAGCCAAACAAACAAACAAAAAACCCCACAAAACTCAGAGCAAAACCCACTGCACCTCTGTGATGTCCTGTGAAACTGACGAGAGCCAAATGCATTTCTGACAATTAATTACAAAGATTTTTATAAACACTATGAATGCAGCAGCTGTGCACTAAGAACAAGTTATTGGAAGGGTATGAGCATGACTGATCATGTTCTTAACAGCGAGAAGTTAGGGACAGTCTGAAAAGGCACACCATAAGTTAAAATCAAGATTGAAATGAAGCAAGGAGAACAGCCATGCAAAATTATCTGTGCATGTGTGTGCCTGACCAGTACCAGTGAGAGCATATCTACACATTTCTAGGGAGCAGTACGCAAGAGTAAGGGGTTCTACCTTTAATATCTATCTTAAAGCTCTTATGTTTTAGAGTTAGCACATTGCCCTTTTTGAAAACCCTGTGATTTAATGGATGCTTCATGTACGCAGAATCTGGCCTGCAATTTCTTACTGATACATAAAACAAAGGACCAGTACAAATGCAGAAAAGGTAGCTATAAGAACTTTTGCTACTCGAGATCCGACATTTTAAGACATCAGAATTCTAATACTTATTTTGTCACCATGCTGAAGACTTTAAAGTACTGCCATAAGATGAAAAAGAACATAACGTAGTCCTGATTTCAAGCATGTATTTCCCAAAGATATTTACCTTGGCTGAAAAGTAAATATAAAATTTCCAAAACTAATACTAGAGTTCAAACAAGCTGGTTTAAAATGGAATTCTGTCCATAATCATACACTTACCTCTTACTCACTAGAAGCACTCCTCATGAACAAAAGAGGCTTCGTAAGATTCAGACACTCCTCATTAATGGCAGACAATCTGGAATGCAAGCGAACCCACAGAGTTAACAAGTTAGTCACTACAAGTATAGCCCTTATCCATTACCTACTGAATTCAGCCTGCAGTGAGCCTAGGGCTCAAACTCAAATACTTCATTCATTCACAGCCTTAGATTTCCTCTGGCAGGTCTCAGAATGGGAACCAGGCTTCAACAGTCAGCCAGGATGATAATGACCTTTATTGAAATCACTGTAAATTCGAAGTTTGCCTTTGCTGTCAGTCAGGTATGATGTGATCCTTGCTGATCTGTGGTGAAAGGGCATAATGGTTCTAACCCTCAGGGCTGGATGAACTCTGCTTAGGGCAGAAACGAAACCCTAGTGATGCTGAAGAAGGTGGTTACATAGCTTTCCTTGTGCTGTCACTGGACTATAAATCACCAGAAATCGTTCATGGCACTCTGACCAGGGGACCCTGGAGCAATACTGACAGTTGATTGCTACATCTTGCGAACAAGACAGCACTCCTGACAGTGGCCTATCCTAACGTATGAAATGTGCCCCCCTTTCAGAAATCTTACGTCAGTCATACAGATCTCCTGGGAGCAAGCCTGGATCCAGGATACACTGAGGACCCTCTTCACTTTGTGGAGTATAGAGAGGCTGGAGGGGGCAGGGAAGGTGGGTTTAGCAAGGAGGAGAATGAGTGAATACTTGAATTAGGAGATGTACTGAGCAAATGGAGAAGAAATTGCGTGCTAACGTTCCAGCTTTCTTTGTCTCTTCAGAATTTTTAAGTGTTCAAGCATTTGTGCTACAGGAGTGTATTTCCTAGACAAATGTGTTGTCCTTTGTGTGCTTAGTCAATCCATTCCTTGCTTTATTTACTCATATGACTTAGGACTATTTTTCTTTCTGTATGCCCACATGTTAATGATTCATAACTGTGTTACAAATGTGCTTACAATTAGCCCTCCAGATGCAACACACAGTACAGCAACCTCAGCCAGTCTGGAGTGGACAAAATCTTCCACTGTTGCAGTCATCTTTGCTCCCCTGCCCCCTACTTAACAAGTCAGCAGCTGGGGCGGGGCTTCTAGTGTTTTGTATACACTTATTTTTCATTCAGACATCTTCTGTTTCTGGAGTATTTCCTTTTCTGATGTATGTTTATTTTTCCTTCCTGTCTTTTCTTATAATAGCATAAGCAAAATTTACCCAGTTACTATGAAAAGTGTATTATCAGTTCTCTTCCCCTCTAAGCGAAGGGGCACTCCCCTCTCCTCCACTCCCCTCTTTTAGACTGAAGCCACTGATGTCCTAAGGAAAACAATTTTTTTTTTTTTAAACACTGACTCTATAATACAATTATTCTTTCACAACTGCACACTGTTAAAGGCCTGTTCCCTCTGGGGGGCAATCTGGTTTTAAGAACATTTTCTGCATTTCTTAAAAAGGCTCAGGATAACTGTAAGCAACTTTTAACATCCTTGGTACATTTTCTTTCATGCAATCTTTCATCTTCCTGATTCAGGACAGCTGCATCTGCAGATTGTGTAGAAGCACACGAAACAGCAGCTCAGGAATCAAGCTCTCTAGGAATCCAAACTGTGCATCTCTCTGGAAAGGGTTCACGGGCTGCCAGATACCGGCTGGAGGCACAGCAAACAGGTACAGTACACGTGGAGTTAGCGAGCTTATTAGGGAGCTATTTGTCTGCATGGACTTTGTATGACCAACTTTCTGTGACAAGCTTGGGCTATTCCATGCTTTCATAGTACCCTGGATGCAAGCTTTTACTCAAAGTCCTTGAGCATCTGCCTACGTACAACAAGCTGGCCATCATGGGAGCTTCCATGCAGGGAAATGCAGGAAGAGGGAGGGAATGGCTCACATCTGAGCTCTGCCCCCATAGGCAGCACAGATACTAGTGGCTTGAACCATTTGGCACTGAAAACTTAAGGCAAAACAAGAGCCCTGGTGCCAAAGGCAGAATAGTCAGAGCCTAGGAATACTGTTCCTAGGAATACTTGCAAGTAACAGTGCCCATGGTCAGGACAGCAACACATCAGGGTGTCCCTGGGTGCCTGGAGCAGGACTGCAGCCATACAGCAGGAACAGCACCTACCTTGGTGTTATTATGAGGTACACCTCAAGTCTAAGCTCTGCTGATGTAGCTGTACGTGGTAAGTCAGCTATTGATCACCAGGACTGAGCAGAAGAGAACAGCAACAGGAAAAGGTCCTAGCAGGGGTTGGGGGTGCATCACACATTGAAACATGTCATGGCAGCTCTGTTCAAGGCAAGGGGAAGATTGCAGTTGACCCCTCAAGTGAGGCACATAGCACAATAGTGCCATATTGTTCTTTGTCTGAAAAATTATATGCATGGATGTTCCCTTTTTCTTTATCTTTTTAAGGGACGGTTGTTTGAGCCCAAGGGATGAACTGTTAACACTAAATGGACAATCACTTAAAGATCTGTCGGGCAAGGAGGCTGAAACTTTCATCCAATCAACAACACAGCTGATGAACATAGTGATGGCTAGCAAAGTAAGCATGAAAGTTGTGTTCCCCCCCACAACTCTGGGGTGATTTGACAACATTTACTTGAGAGAGAAGGGGAATTTGTGCATCAGGCATTTGAAGAACATGGTTTTGCTCTTCCTGACAAAACCCCAAACCTCTTGTGGTCAGACTCTGGTAGATTTCAGCATAGCTTTTTCCCAGATAAACAGAGGCTATGGGGAAGCCAAGGCCCTGGGAAATTCTAGCAAAGACTGTATAATCCCTCCTTTTAGAAACACATTTCTTGCCAGTGTTCATTTTCCATTTGGAAGTTGAGCAAAGGCTGAGGTGGATTAAGGGAAGATCCATGAACCATGAATCCAGAAAATCCAAAAGCCAGAAAGCAGGCCTGTACTGAAGCAGGGGTTTTTTTTGTTTGTTTGTTTTTACATCTCTGATCTACAGCTAGGAAATTTTTGTGATGAATATTACTAGAGTGTGCTACAGAGACAGGTGAACAGGAGGCAGCATGTACAGGTCAGCAACCCTGCATTATTACCAAATCTTTCAGTGGAAAACCCGTTTTGATCTAATCTATTTCACTGGATTAGACACATTTCATTTCAGGCTTTTGTCCTCTCATCCCCATCCCAAACTAGATGGCACCAAAGGTTTTTCACTTGCAAATTTTGGAGGAAACTCGAGGATGATGACTGGACAGAGTTAGTCCCCTACCACCAATTTGCCACTTTGAAGACAATAGAGCTTGACAGAGCTTGGCCAGAGGTTTCTTCCAGACTTGTAATCTTGCTATTCAAGGACAAAAATCATCTTTTGCACCACCACCACCCCTTTTTTTTTTAATATCATATCATCTACAATAGAATCACGTAGAAAGCTGTGGTATAATCCTAGAATCAGAAAATAGTCCTGACTAGAGCTGCTATCAGGTTTGGTTACAGAGTGCCTCTTTCTAGGACTGCAGTGTTGTGAACTGTCTCACCCAGATGTCTACTGGATTCTGCCAAGATTTTTGTTTATTTTCTCTCCTTTAAACGCCTAAGTGGCCAGAAATAGACTATATCAAGCTATTGTAGCATAGTACCACCCAAGACACAGCTAAGTGAACTGTGCATTTAAAGACAAGCCAGCATCGAAATACTTAGGGGTTAATAGAAAAGGCTTTTCAAGCAAGCTGGCTCGTATGAGAAACTGCCAAAAGCAGTTACACAATGCCTCTTTAAGGATCTTCTCTAAATTTTTTGTTCTGAAGAGCTCCCTAGGGGAAGGGGACCAAAAGCCTTGTAGGATTTAGCTACTTAGCAAATGCCTCCACCTGCTGTCGAAGAGGAAAATTACCATTCGTTACCATTTGAGAAACAAACAGCACTACGAAAATTTGGCTTCTGGAAAAAAGTATTTGTCTTGGTTGGCCCGAGACACAGTAGAACACATGGATCCTGCTTTGATGGAAGCTCTACGACTTTCTTATCCCCTGCATAATATTGCTGAGCAAAACCCTTTTATATTTGAAGTTTTACTACAATCAGTTTCCCTATGCTGTCTGCATTCAATACTGTTCTTCCTTTAACTGTGATTCCTTCACTATCATTCGCATTCCCAGTGTCATGACAAAAACAGGACTATCAAGAACTGTACACTGCCAGAAGTTATTCCTTACATCAAACTGTTATTCAAACTGTTATTCAGTTGTTATCATTTATTTATTTTCAAACTGTTTTTAAAAACCTGCGTTTAGAAACCTGAAAGTTTTACCTACTTGTTTTTAAATCCTAGAACTAGCGGCTATAGTTTGAAAAGCAACTACAAGTTTCCAACTAGAAGGGGACGAGTTTTTGGAAAACACTAAAGCCTAGTCCTCAAAGGTTTTCAAACACCCAGAACATATTTGGGCATTCTTCTATAATCAGCAGGAGTTAGACACATATTCACCATTGCAAAGCCGGGCCTAAACATTTTCCTTTCGAAAATAATGAGCTTCTGATAACAATGGAAGCCAAGTACCCAAAAGCACCAGTCATCTCCAAAAATTAGACTAGGATAGCTACAGTTTACCCATACATCAAAACATTAGTCTGTCTGAATTGATGGGGCATGTCCATTAATTTTCTGTCCATTCTGACTAAAGACCAGAATCTATTTCCATCTTATTCCTTTGGCAAGTTATGACCATGTTTCTAGCAAAGCTTTGAGCTGTGTTCTCCTTTATCCTCCTATTTATTTTAAATAATTAATTTTGCTCCATATTATTGATTTGGGCTGTAATTCGTGCAATCCAAATTAGGAGAAAATTTATTTTTAAATTGAGATCACTTTCCAGAATTTCTTGCGTAGTAATAGTCTTATTAGAAAAAGTCAACAGGTAGAGGAATTTCTACTTAAATGGCCTTTGTCATTTCCCCCCCCCCCCTTCAAGGAAACATTATCCTGTAAGGAAAGACCTTTGGAAATACAAAATGGTTGTTTTCTGCACAGTAAAGCCGCATGTCACCGGACTCGCAGTAACTCAACCAGTAAGTTTCAAAGAAATAATCTTTCTTCTTGTAATATTCTGGGAGCATACAGCACAGTACTTCATCGTGTGATGGTACTGCAGCATTGAAAGAAACTGCAGCTGTTGTCCAGACTTAGTCTGGGATCCTCAGCTAAGAACTGCTAACCCGTAAAAGCATCAGCGTTTATATTCACAACATCGTACAATCAGGGGTTTTGTGTGTAAATGTTCTATTTTGTACTTTTAAAGTTGTAATCTAAACAAGCCAATGCTTTTTTGGTAGGGAATGTTTGCTTTTTACTCTACTTAACGCTAATAGCTACTCCCACAGTTAGAATGAAAAAGATCACTCCCTTCACAGAGATGTACAACTAGAAAAACATTTCTAAGTAAAATTTACCTGATCTGATGAAAGTGCAGAAATGTCTAAAGCTAGAAGAAGTAACCCAGCTCCTCTCCCCGTGTTCGGCAGGTGTAAACCCGTACTGGATAGGGGAGATGGACTGCACAGCACCCCGGAAAGCCATGCCCTTCAGAGATCGGCAGCCCCATGCTCTCCATACCAGCCGGAAATCACTTTCCCAACAGCTGGATTGCTCTGGAGGGAGAACCCCAGTAAGTTCTATGGGAAATCACCTGAAAAACAAACAGAATACACTCAGATGAGAATCTCTGAATGACGCTAGCAGTCAGCTTCCTGCAAAAATGTGCCTTCCTCTCAGGCCCTGTCAGGGAATATGGCGCCAGAGACTGGCACGCCTGCTTCCTCTGCTTTTAACCCCACGCCTCCTCCATGAGGAGCAGGAGAGCAGGAAAGGCACTGTGCCAGTGAAACCTCTTTTCTTCAGCAGCTTCTCCCTCCCCTTGCCCCAGCAGGTTTTACAGTGTGTGTAAATCCCCATGTGGTTCACACCACCTTGGTAGCCTCCCAGAGCCGCCTCAGAGCTCACTGCTGAAGAGACCCCTTCCCAGCCATCTCCCCACTGCTGGCTGTGGAGATGCTCTGTGCACGTGGCTGATAGAACTCTGGCCTGAGCTTTGGGCCCTGCCGCCGTGAGCCTCCCGAGCCACCTCCGTTAGCCCAGACGCGGCCACAAGCAGGTATGGACTTGCCTCATGGTTGGTAGTCACTGCCCCTGGCCATGCTGGCTGCATCAGGCGTCCCCCTTTCTGCTCCACTGTGAGTCAGACATATTTCAACAACCCCATTAATGTATGCCCCTTTACTATCCAGGTGGATGCCAAGCAATCTGCCACAGGCCAGAAGAACAGGGGCAGGTTAGAGGCATGTGGGCATTTGTGGCTGAAGGCCCCCAGGTGCAAGCCTGGAGAGGAGGGATGGAGGCAAAGCTCCTCTCAGTCGGCAGCCACCTCCTGCCCTGCCTGAGGCCTGGCTAGTGTAGTTGATGCTGCTCCCCTGCCTTTCCCTGGCCAGTCCTTCACCCTGGAGGCACAAGAACCTGGCTGAGGGCTTTAAAAGGGGTGAGGAGGTGGCAAGCTGGAGCACAAATCCCAACCAAACAATGCCCGTGCAGACAGACCCTCAGGGACTTGTTGGGCTTCCTCCTGCTTGAGAGTCCCACGTAGCAGCTACTGCCCATTGGCAGAGGCTCTTTGGTGGCATTCCAGTTCTGGGTGCTGTTACCCACCACACACAGAAATACAAAGCACATCTCACACAGCCAGAAATAACTCCTCTCACAGACAGAAGCAGAGGAAATTTGAAAACTTCCACTTTCAGATTGAGGAGACCTGCAACAGGGGAATAAACAATCACCCTGATGTGGTAGCAGTACACTTACAGAGTGTATTTTTGGTCTTGCATAGGCATCTCACCCCTCTTACTTATGTTCCCAACACAATGTTGATAAAATAAGCTTGTTTTCATGTCAAAATTGAGATTTATTTTCTGACATACGTGGAAGCTGCATTTTTCACTGATGTTCAACACACTTTCACACCTGTTAGTTTCACTTTGCTGCTGTAAAAAAAAAAGTGTTGAACTTGCTTGGACTTGTAACAAGTGCTATTAACTCTGGTCCTGCTGAACTTCGTGCATAGTTAGCTTTAGGTAATGACTTTTGTCTGTGCTTAAATTAGTTTGTAATACCCAATTCTATGTTCAATTAGGAGGGTTTCATTAAGTATTTCATTAAAGGCTCATTAAAATGGGTCAGATCTCAGGGGCTGGAATTAAGAAATCCACTAGCTGTGGAATGGAGGAAGAGCACTGAGAAATTGCATGCCTTGGTTATCAAGCAAAAAGGATGTGCTTCACCTGTTTCAGCTGTAGAAGGAAGCCTATGTGGTCACTTAAAGGAGACGGTGCAAAGTAGTTTGCAGTCTGAAGAACTTTTGCGAGCACTAATTCGTATTGTTGGGGAAATGCAGAAAACGGGCTATGTCCTATTGTGAAGTTATTCAGTGGCAAGATGAGGAGAGGACTTAGAATTTTTTTGTTTCTTGGAGGCAAATATGATGATACTTGCTTAGGATCCCTACGAGCCACAACAGGGATTTTGACATGGAGAATCAAAAGAGAGCACAAATGTGTCTTTCTACACCAACACACAACTTCAAGGGCTAACATTCCAGTTTTGCTCTACATTAGTCACTACAGGACAGTTTCAGTAAGCAGGAACTCAGAGTTCAAGTCATGCATTTAAAGAAAGCAAAAGACGGACCACCAACTGCTGAACGTTATCACAGAAAGATCTTTTTTAGCATAAAAAGCCCCGACTACTCTGTGTGGTCTTTAGTTCCATGCAAATTGATTAGCTGAATAACAACTGGCATCTGAAAATGAGAGATTTTTTTAAGCCCTTAGTAGCATCAGTTACAGAGAAGAAAATTTAAAATAAACAACTTACCCTAATCTATGTCAAAGAATATCTGGTTCTGCATTAAGATTATATTTTTTATGTTCACAGGCAATTTTGAGGCCATCTAGATCACTAAGTATAGCACAGCTCGTGCACACATCTTGTGGCTTACAGGCTTCAGTAATCTCAAACATCGTATTGATGAAAGGACAAGGGAAGGTGAGGCTGGTTCTGTTAATTTACCATAAATGGAGTTTTATTTCATTTCCCAAATGTAAACTGCGAAGTGCAGGGTAATTACTTCAGGTATTCAGGTTGCTACTTCTAGATTGCCAATTCATATCCAGGCTTTGCCAGGACTGATTAGTTATTATCTTCTTAACCTTCTGAAGTATATCTGTGAAGTGCACTGAAGCACAGTCTTCAGGTTCTAATAGCACATCCGCATCAAGCTAGCAACATCACCACTGACATCCACGGCTACCCTTTTTCACAGCTGGAGGTAGGCTCAAAATCAGACTCGGTGTCATCTGTAGATTGAACTTGCACAGCAACCATAGAGCTTCCTTCAAGTCAGAGTTGAGCCATAAAGACAGTTCTGTTGAGATGGAAAACAAAAGCTACCAGGAAACATACAGGAACTCAACAGAAAACATTTGTAAAAACCACAATAATGTCTGCAGAAAGACAGAAGATAGTTTTATCTATAAAAGTAATATCACTGAAGATGCAGAATACAGAGAACACAATACAGATAGAATACAGAAGCTATGAACATAAACATATACCTTTTGAACTTGTTGAATAAGGTTCTAAAGTTGTTAAACAACTATTTAAGTATTTAATATTTTCTTTATAACTATTTAAGATGTGAGATGACTCTCAGAAGTTATTCCACGAAGTATGATAGCCAACATTTACTTTCTGTATTTTGGGAGCATGTAAGGACATCATCAGCATAGTACTTTCATTTTTCATTTGAGGGATGTTAAATGGCCTCAGAGGTATGTCTTATAGCATCCTTCTGAGGGTAGCAGATAGTATTTGACTTTTTATATAAGGGGGAGGGGCAAAAAAAAAATCAAAGAAATGTCTACCTACAAGGATCTATCAGCATTGCTTAAACTTACAACACACATTAACTGTATTTGGTAGAGGGTAAGAGAAAGGTACCTCCACAAGATCTCCATCTGAGTGTCTGAGGTTCGTTGTAAGATCAAGATCTTTTATGGTGGTTTTATCAGTCTCATTTATGGGAAAGTAAATCAATGAGAACAACAGATGAATGAATCTCCCAAGGTCACACATTGGTCCAAGGGAAAAATAAAAGAATTTAGAAGCCTTCCTGTGAGTTTAGAATTGGGAATTGATTGCAACCAAAACAAAAAGCAAATCATGAGAGTATTTGGCTGAAATTTTCATCAGCTTTTGCTACTGCCGTGTGTTTTCTTTTCATGGATTATGCTATTCTGTTAACTAGTACTGCCCATGTAGCTAATGCAGAAGAAACTGCAAATAAGCTATTATGAAAACTGGATAGGCTCACACACAATTTTTCTTCCATAAATTAGGGTTTGGGCTTCAGCATTGTTGGAGGGAAAGACAGCATTTATGGACCAATAGGCATCTATGTCAAAACCATCTTTCCTGGTGGAGCTGCTGCTGCTGATGGAAGGCTACAAGAAGGTGGGAAATCCCTCCTCTCCCTTTTCCCACTCCAGATCCCCAGAGAATGATATCTAAAGGCAGATTAAAGTGAAGCTGAAATGAACCATAAGTGACTTTTACATCTGCATCCATTATTGCATTTGCAAGACTCCTTTTGAGTACATGTATGTATCATGCAACTTATTGCACAATACAGTAAGTGTGATTTTTTCTTTCAAAAAACAGGTGATGAAATCCTAGAACTGAATGGAGAATCAATGCACGGATTAACACATTATGATGCTTTACAAAAATTCAAGGTTATGTACTCTCCTTCCAGCACAATTGCAGTCTTTATACACAACACGCATGTGAACTCAACCCATTCAATCATTATCTTTTCTTTCCAACAGGCCAAAAAGGGTCTTCTGACACTTACAGTCAGGACAAGCTTCAGCACACCTCATTCTGCTTCCAGCTGTTTGTCATCTCACTTGTGTCAGTCACTGAGCTCTAGTATATGCATAACCAAAGAAAACAGCTCTTTCAGTTCAGAAAGTGCAGCATTCTCATTAAATGCTACAAAGCCCAATGACAGGGTCATAATGGAAGTTAGCCTAAACAAAGGTAAGTGCTAAAATTAACTTAGCACTGGCAAACAATGCACTGATTCACAAAACACTGTTCATTTGCTATCTGAATGTCTTTCCTCACTAACCTGATTCTTTTCCTCTTTTCCTGAACTAAGTTTTTTTTTTTTTTTTTTTAATATACTAAAGTAGATCTTGGTGCCTGCTAGTGCTAACAACTATCTTTCAACAGCAGGCTTTTGAATACCATCTGTCCTCAAAAGCCAATCATTACGCTTTTTTCACTCAAGCACTAGATTATCACATTCATATCCATCACACGAAAAAGTAAATCTCTTAGCAACTAATTATTAAGCAGATTATGCAACTCTTATCCTTAATTAGTTTTTTTCATTCTTGAGAAGGCTTAAAAACAAATAAAATACATACCTATATCTTGTCATAGTTCTATCACCTCTTCTCCAACTGTTACATTCTTCTATTTATAAACAACTGTCAGAGTGAAATATACTTTTAAACATGGGAACATCAAAACAATTAACAAAGCAAAGTCTCTGTGAGGTAACAGCATGAGTTACCAAACAGTATGGGATCTGACATCAGAGTGTGCAGAGCAAAAAGGGTGAATTTCCAAAAATCTTATGCTGCATTATAGAAAACAGAAAGAGGATTGAGATGATTTATCAAACAATGGCCACACATCACATTTCCTCATTTTTTTTTTTAATTGTCTCCTTGTAGAGTCATTTGAATTCCACTGTCATGAAAGTTATTATTTTGCATAATAAACTTGTATTGCACCATGTTTGTGGTGCACCAGTAACGAAATATGAACCAGATCTTACAACCCAGCAAGCAGTATTCATATACACTCCTTCTAATCATGAGAAAAAAAA
>VXAL01004234.1:24196-43962 GCA_013399475.1 Chauna torquata
TCCCACCCCGCAAAAAAGAAAGAAATGTTTATACAGACATCTTCCATACTGTAATTAAAATTTAGGTCATGCCCAGCCAATGTTTACTATTAAAGCAAAATATTTTTCTTATAATATTTTTCTACAAAATGCTTCCTGACACCAAGTACAGTATAAATTATTATTAAGTTTAATTTGTTGCATTAAATTATCATAAAAATTCCATATTAGATTACCTTACACTGGTAAATCCAGAATAAAATTTACAGTGAAATATGCAAAAGGACATTTATCTTTGACAGATCCCATTTTACCAAAACAACCAATGTAAACAGCTTATGCATAGAGAGATTTCAGCTATATTGGAACATACGCAAATATAATGGTATACAGTTGCTTAGCTTTAAAATTAACTGATACATGATATAACTAGGTCTATTCATTTCAATTAGAGAACTTAAAGGAGCTGGAAAGCTTTGTGAAAGGAATGAAGATTGAAATGTTACTCACCATACAGCAATCTTGTAAGAGTATAATGGCATGATATTTCCTAGGTATCTGAGCAACAACTAAAAGAAGCTGTTGCACAAGCTGTAGAAAACAACAGATTTGGAAGGGAGAGACACCAATGGAGTACTGAAGGTAAGGGAATGAGCGCATTCATTGACATGCAGTAATTTTGACTTCAGAAGATATATAGAATGAGTATGTGCTGTAGTAGAATCCTTGGTAAGATTCAAGTTAGCTGGAGTAGGAAAGAAGAGGAAGAAAGTTCACAGGACATCACTCCTAATGTGCCTCCTAAGATACATTACCAAAGAGTGATGAGAAAAGACCACATTTGTCTGATCCCCAGCAGAAAAATAAATAAATAAATAAAGTGTGAACTTCTCCTTGCTCTTGCTTATCCTTTCCAATACATAATCCCTGCTTAAAGCTTTTCAAACGACTGTCAGTAGGTGACAGGACCATGACAGCAGGGAACTGTACAATGCAGGTGATGTCCTAGGGAAAAACAGCTTGTTTTTCTGAAGCACCAAAGCTATCAGAGTCATCAGCAGTAAATCATACTGCTGATATATATATAGGGAAAACAATGTTATTTTGCTGTCCAATAATTTAACCGTTGACATTCATTCACAAGCCTTTAACTCCTTTTATTTTGTTGATGCATAAATCACAACTTTGCATCAACTGATCAATATTTAGCTGCAAATTTAATCAGCTGAGTCTTAGAAGTAAGCCCTTTGCATGTGTCTGAATAGACATTTTGATCATGTTCCTGATACAGGTGTTAAAAAACTAGACACAAGCTGGCATGGAAGACACCCATGTGAAAAGCACATTGAAAGGAATGCTGCTTATTGTAACCGCAGGGCACAGAAGCTAATGACCCGCTCCAGCAGTGACAGCAGCTACAACCCTAGGCCCTTGTGTAGTAATGGAGCTGCATACCAACTGACTGACTTGAAAGAAAGGGTACATAGCATTGATGTACCAATTACCAGACAGCCTGGCCTGCTGTACTCATTGTCTGGAAATAATTTGGAGAGAAATTCCCCTCCTACTTGTAGTGAAGGAGGTCGACCCTTGCAAAATGCTAAGAAATCAACAGAGATTCTCGTTAGAAAACCTAAATCATCAAAGCCCAAACCTCCACCAAGGAAATATTTTAAGCAGGACTGCACAGGAAACGACCAGTGTAATGCAGACAGAAAAGAAACGCTTGTATCCGAAGTGCCCGTATCACCTTCTGCAAACATTCAGGTAAAGCAAAAGTGCCAAAATTTTGTGCGCGTGCATTTGTGAGTGAGGCAGGGGAAGGAGTAAGGCAAAGAGAGTGACCGTGTGTGATGACAGAAAGAAAGGCAGGGAAGAAAGAAAGTGTGGATACGTTGTGAAGACTGGGGGAAGGGTATGAGATTCTTCTGTCTGGAAAATAATGGACTATGTATCTGAGTGAAGCCAGTTGATTTCTAAACATGATGTTCAAAACTAAAGTCGCAAGGCAGAGAAGTGTCTGAAGGAAATTTTATTCCATACCTGGGAATATGAGTTCAAATCCCAGTGAGAAGAGCAGCAAGAATGAATCCTTATTGGCATTCCCTATGAACATGTGCCACTGGTGGTATCGAGCATTCTGTGGTTCCAGTGGGACTGGAACAGTGATGTGCCGTGGGCTGGGACCGGAGGAGTTTGGACAGCCTCTGATACCAGCTTGCTATAGTTCATCCTAACCTCAAAATTAACAGAGTCAAATAACTCATGAAGCAGAGGAGTCGTGAAACAATTTCTTTGTTTCACTAGTGGATTTCTGTTGGAAGAAAGCACTAACAATATATGCAGCAGGTAATCTTGGACTCATACTATTTTATTTATTTTGAGATGAAGTATTAAATCAACTAATTTAAATTGGCAGGGACACGTGTTTGTTGATGAGCTACAGTATTTGAAAATTGCGTGTATATTTGCACATTACTAAATTTCAGTTCCTTCTCTTATCTAAAATAGAATAGAAAGGCACAGTGTTTCATATTTGCATGAGTGTGAGGGATTGTGAGAAACAAAGCTGGGGTTTGTTTAAGAATGGAACCTCTTTCCCCTGGGTTTAGTAATATGCCAGTAAAAATTAACAGATCTTGACGCAATGCAAAACATTTCCCAAGCTGCAGAGGTCAAAATAAACTGATACAGCTTAGACTGAAGTCCAAGTATAATGTTAACATCCAAGAAAGTTTCAATTCAGCACCTCATGTAAGGTGCTTTTACCGTCCCCTAAGAAGAGAGCAGTAGAAACATTTTGATCAACAGCTACTAGAAAGTCACCTACCAGAAGTAAAATTCAGGGAAGTTAAGTACTTGTTGAACTTACCACTGCATGCAACTTATTATCCTTCACCCTTCAGTTATTCCAAATGATAAAGAGAAAAAAAAATTAAATCTTAAGATCAATAAAGTCTATAAAAAGTCAAGTTTTTCTGTTAATGAAGATCCTCTAGAAAGAGGGCCTGTATATCTCAGGACAATAGTCCTCTAAGTCCCAAGGACAGAGAGTTTCTTGTCAGAATGTATTTTAGGTCATTAAGAGAAGGTTTTATTGCTGCCTTCGCCCCCTCCCCCCCATTTATTCTCCAGCCTTTTTATATTAGCCAGTTTGAGGCCTGCATACCAGAGTTTTGTATGGGGGTTCTGCATACTGTAAGGTTGCTTTTTCATAACCAAGAACGCTTAATTGATGTTTCTGTGCTTTAAACTGCATCAGTAAAAAAAAGTAGCTACAACTCCCACCAGTAAAGAGTAAGATCAAACTGTATGTTCCTAGTGCTTCCAAAATGGGTACTTTACTTGCTGAACGTACAATGTCCATGTCTAACAACAACAGAACACAAGCACATCTTTCAAAATAGGCCCCTAGTAAGCATGGAGAAAGATTTTCCTGGAATAAGAAAGTTGCATAACAACGACCACCACATTACAGAAAATGTAAGGAATTCCGTTACTGATTTTTTCAAGACACACACTGTCCTGCTTGGTTTTGCTTCCTATTAGTAATCCTGCAGTGTAACTACATAGAGAGCACTTCCAGCATCACAGTAGAGCAGATGGCAACTTGGTGTCAAAGGAATCAAGTAATTCAAGAACATCTGTTAATCGTGTTGAGAGTAGCATTCATTGCAACCTCCTCTCACCCTATGTTCCCAGCCAAGAAAAAGAAAGGGAGAGTTCTAAGGTACAGTAATGATTTAGCTTGTCCTTAATGGCAAAAAGTCTTCAACAGAAAAAAATAGTTTATGGTGTTACTGCCATTGACTAAATTTTTGAGATGTTAACTGCATTTTTTCCACAGTCTGTTTACAAGTGTACAAATACCATGCTGGCTCTCTTGAAATAGTGAAACAATTAAGTCATATGAGGATTACATCTCAAGCAGAAGTGAAAGCTTGATTACCATTCAATATTTCTTTTCAGACTACAAACAAATGAAAATATGTTTTTCTTCAGATTCATGTAGTGTGGTTTGTATAATTACATTCTGACACTTCTATTTCCTGTTTGTTCAGCAGGAAGTTAGAGAACCAATGCTAGAGGAACATCAAACAGACGTAACTCACAGTGTCTTCACCACTTCTCCTACAGCATATGATACTGAACATGTAACTGCTGTTCCAGTGGGCAGAGATCAAGAAAGAAAAGCAAACTTAGGTATGTTTAATATGCTTGCAGCTGAAACTAGCATTTAGTTTGGACTAGCATTTAGTTTGGGCTGACTTCGCCTTTAAATGTATAGACTTTAAACGTAGACTTCACCCATATTTGTAATTTTTCGGTGAACAGATGAAATTTCAGTCCATTGATCAGTCTTTCACAAAGTGGAAACTACATCAAAAGAAGCATACTAGATGATTTATTGTAAAAAGCGAAAATAGACAAGTATACTATTACTGTATTTTTTCAGATGATGCTTTGCATATTTGTATCAAAAAAATGATATTAAAGTTTTGTTTTAGCATTTCTAAAATACATTCTTATGTATACTTTCAAGACAGGTACTGCAGTGGTACAAACCACTGATAATAAGTTAGTATCTTGTTGTGCTAATTAGAATTAAGGAAACAATGCTAAGGGAACTAAATGATCTCAAGAGGTCCCTTCCAACCTAAACCATTATGTAAATCTGTAACTTCTGACTCAGATCGTTAAAATAATGTTTCCTAAAACAATATATCTTTCTTTACGCTGAAGCAGATAAAATTAACTGTGCAACTCCACAAAGAAAAATTTGCTTCCATTCATCTCTACTGTGTCTAATCTATAGGACATTAAGATGCTTTATAAGTCTGTGATGTATAAAATATTCTTACATTAGAATTCAGTTTGTACTTACTAGAAAAACACAAGTGGAAGAGTCTGCACAAATTTAAGGAAGCATAAACATTAATCTAAGATCTTCATGGGAGAGTCTGTTTACAGCAGGATATACTTAAAAATGTAGGGCGAAAAAAAGAGCTTTTAAAAGAATTTATTGTAACACCAGCTTCTTCACTGCACTGCAAATGACACTGCATGTTTAGCCATCTAGTTTAAGTGCTATAGCCTGTATCATGACTTCAGCACCCCGGAATTTCAGGTTACTTTTAGAAGTTACAGGCCCCTTTGGAAAAGAGATCCTGCGCCTAATCATGGAAGAGCCTTGTTTTTCAGTTAATTTCAGTGTCAGGAAACAGAACTTGTAGATCAAGAGTTGTGAATTTAAAAAAGGTTTAAATTTTCTAGAAACTTTAAAAAAATTTATTAAATACTTATAGAGATGAATGAAATTCAAATTTAGTGAAGTAATAACAACGCATAGCTAAAGCATGGATAAGGAGAAGTAGGAGGCAGCTTGCTAATAATCAATGTTTCTCTAATACAGGAAATCCACTTTCATCAATACAAAGGCCTGTACTTAAGAGACAAGCACGGGTAGATTATACTCTTGATACAACAGCAGAAGACCCTTGGGTTAAGATTTCTGACTGCATAAAAAGCTTATTTAATCCTACCATGAGTGAAGACAACAGCCACTTAGATGTGCAGCCTGGCATCGACACAAATGAAGAAAATCAAAATCAAAGCAGCTCAGAGGCAGTTCTGCAGGAACCAGAATCAGAAATAGTCAGTTCAAAAGTGCTAAAATCAGATGAAAATGACACCGTGAAGAAAGGTCCTCCTGTTGCACCTAAGCCAGCCTGGTTTCGCCAAAGTCTGAAAGGATTGAGGAAAGCAAATCCAGACCTAAAAAACCAGGGAGATCAAAGTCCTCCTGACCTTCAGAGTATTTCCACCACAGAATTGCAATCCAGTTTATCCCATCTCTCTTCCAGGGGATCATCAATAAAACAAAGAATAAGCTCATTTGAATCTTTGAGTGCTCCGCAATCACCTGAAAAAGTACACCGAAGGCTTAACCTGAAACCACCAGTCCAGAAAGAACACTCTCCCAGTGCAAAAGGGTCAGAAGGGGCTCCAACCCATTTCAACCAAGACTTTCTCCAATGTTCTGAAAATAGTCAACAACAGTCAAAGTCATCTGTGGTCATGAGTACAAAGAGCCTAGATAGATCTTCCTCTCCCAAGGAGGTCCTTGTGGCTAGCTCAGAGAAAAGCAACAATGCCAACACTGAAGATTCCTCAGGCCCAACTACAGAAGCCATTGCAACTTCCCGTATAGTATCAGTAGCAAAAGCACATAACCTAAGATCACGAAGCTTCCCACTTACTGCTACACAGTCTTGTGAGATGATGAAGACACATGATGAAAAACATAGCAAAATCTATTCCATCAGTAGCCAGGTGTCATCTGCTTTAATGAAATCTTTGCTTTGCCTTCCTCAGTCCCCAGTCCCTTCTGGAAGCAGCGCTTGGGAAGCTCTGGACACCTTGTCTCAGTCCTCTGTGGAGGAGGACGGGACTGCTGTCTCACCTCCAAGTGAGAATCATCACCTGGACACTGGATTTTCTCTAAAGTAAGATACCATATTTAAAATCAGATTTGCAGATCAGTATTGCTGAGTCTCTGTGCTGATTAGCTGGTAGATTAACATTCTAAGGTAGGACCACACAATAGTAAAGCACAAACTGAGTTAGGAACTTTTTACAACACAAAAGTTGAATGACTCACATGACTGTTACATTATTTTTAATTTGATTTATATAAATATAGGCATATTTCAAGCTTCCTCCTAGATAGAGAGGAATATTTCTAGCACCTCAATAGTAGAAACAGAAGGCAAACCGGACATCATTACTACTAATAAAAAGTATGCATTTGCCAGTGAGGAAGCAGAGGAATTTTAGTATGTTATTTCCAGACTACGTGAAAACCTTATGACTTGGCTTCCCCAAAATAAACTAGCTGTAGATAGTGACTGTGATGAGGTGATGTAAATATCCTGATGCTCTTAACAGTTGGCTTCAGTGCCACCGTCTAGGTGAGTTATGCAGTTATACTGTGTATCACTGCAATAATAATACTTCTGGCCTAAACAGAAGCAAGTCTGGCTCAAGTACATGAAGGTGACATAGCCAGAGTGAGGCTCAGGCATTCCCCACGACACAATAGTACCACCCTGACTGGGTTTGCTTCCTATAATGATTCATATGCATTTTCTGTTAACAGCTAGTCAGGGATTTCAAGAAAGAGAAAAACGAATAAAGGTAATACTTACAGCAAAATACTTCAAAAGCACATATGAACCTTCCAAAATTCTTTCAAAATTCTATTGCACAGGTTAAAAAATAAAAAATAAAAATCAAATCTACTGTTCATCTTCTCAGATAAGATCATTACAGTTTTATTAACAAAACTTATTACCTTTCGCCAGAGAGTTACAGTCTGTGAGGGCTACACAACAAAAGATTTACATGGTGACCCAGATAAACCCTGGATTTTAGGTGTCCATCTGAATCTCTTAAATCTGCACAACTTGAATAGCATTTTCTGGGCCTGATTAAAAGTGCTGTGAAAATTGCCTCTCAGAAAAACATACATACATGTCTACAGGTATTTTTTTCTTGATTTTAAAAAAAAATTATAACCCACCTTGTTATCTAATCCCAGGCTTAACTGGAAAGCACAAAATCACATGAAAACGAGAAACTGAAAACAAAAAAAAACAACCAAACAAAGAAAACACAGACATTTATTTAGGATGGTTTTAGTCTGGAGCCAAGAGATTATTCTTATTCTTCTATGTGATGGATCCTACTTCTGTTAGCCTAACATGATGTATGCGTGTATTTATAATACTTGTTACAGCTGCTGCCTCCCCAGCACTGGTAAGAGCAAAAGATGTCTGCTCCAAAATTGTCTGTTCTATGCTTTTGCATGTTCTTTCATAACTCAGTGTTTCTTTTTTATTCCTTTCACAATGGGACAGCCTCTCTGAGTTGAGAGAATACACTGTGAGCTTAGCAGACAGTGAGAAAGAGGAAGAGAAACAGGAACATGGCTCACCTCAAGCATCCGGTGTTTCAGGGCAGTCTGTCATCTCTCTGCTTTCCCCTGAAGAGCTAGCAAAGCTTATAGAGGAAGTCAAATCACTAGACGAAGCAACCTTAAAGGTAAATCAGCTTTTTTTGCCTTTTTTTTTTTTCCTGTATGCCTTTCAGAGAGCTGTGGAGTGGATGTGCCTGGTTAATCTTTGCAACTTTACATTATCACAAATGAAACAGTCATTTCATCAATATGTATCAGTTATAATACTTAGCTCTTTTGATCTGAAATCTTAAAGAAATCCACAAAGATAACTAAGCAAGACTAATGCCCATTTAAGTAATGTTATAACAGCTACAGAGCAGGTAAGGTCACAGTGTATGCAGAAGTAGCCACTGTTATATGGGACGCCTTTCATTTTATTTGGGTTCCCAGACTGAGATGCCTAATGCCTCCTTTTTGGGATACTGAACATTCTTTAGTCATACTGGATTCATTTAGAATTGTGATAATGTCCAGAACAAGTCAAAATCAAGGCTAAATGTGTGCATTCCAAAACTGTAAAGACTTTTGAAGACTGCCCACGTTCAAAGAAAAAGCAGATAATATCTAGTGCTCTGCATTAAAAACAGTCTTCTGCTGCCAGCTAACACAGCTTGCTGTGTTAAGACATTCCAAGCTGCCCAAAAGCAGCATAACTATGTTAATGTACCAATGAGCCTAAGTTAATATATTTTTTGCCTCTTAGCTAATTGCAGTGGCACATCACCTAGGTTAGTCCTGGCTTGCTGCTTAGTACTGAGTGGAGCTCGGGTAGCCAATTCATGTCTGCCTAGCAGAATACCAGGTAGACATGTTCCTACTGACATAACCTTGCAGCTACTAAAACACACTTTCATGCAGTATGAAATGAACGTTAGCCTCTAGTTCTTTAAGAACTTGCTCTTGTGTTGCAACCAAAAAGCAGTATGACAAGCAGAATTTAGGAAAGCCAAGTTTGGTATCAACTTGTGTTTCTTGTCAATATCCCATGTTGATATTTTTTGGTCTGATTAGCAGTAAGTTTATGCTGCAGTATTTCCCTCAACGGGGACATCAGCCTCTCCAATACTCTGTTCTCATGAAACTTTCAGGACAATCTCTGAGTAGCACCTATGCTCTGCCTCGTTGCAGGTGGCCAGTGGGTTCAATTGTGGAAGGAAACAAGTCACAATAGCAACAGATGCAATGACAATTGCTCACATACTGAACACGATTGTGAAATGTGGTCAAGAAAGCCATGTTTCCTTAGGAAACTACACTAAACAGGAATTGTTACCATATACAAACTCATCTTTGGGATAACAGTCAAAAATGGCTCAATGTACCTGATGCTTTTACTAGAACATTGTTAAAAAAATCAAAATAAAACTTGGAAGCAATTTTTAAGCTGTGGCACTTACATCCATGTGAGTTGTATGCCAAATTATTTTTCCTGTTTTTCTATAGAAAGGCCTGTTACATGATTATTTTCTGTTTCTGTATTATTCTTTAATATAATTCAAATTATAGTCGAGATCTAATTGGTAACCTATTTACAGAAACATAAGTTTTAGACGCAATAACATTTTATAAAATAGGTAATTGACATGTAAATTTGATCAAAACTAAACATGTCTCAGCATTATCCTCATGTCTTTAGGTCTCATTAAAATATGCCCAATGGACAAAAAGAAAATGTGTGGATTTTCCAGTCATCCTGACATATATATTAGGATGTTCTTGACACAATTTCTTCCTCTGCCTAGGAATTTGATGACATTCATGTTACAATTTTGCATAAAGAAGAAGACACTGGGCTTGGATTCAGCCTGGCAGGGGGCATTGATCTAGAAAACAAAGTGATAACAGTAAGTAGCATCTTTCAAGAAATGCTCTGAAAACAACTACTCTATCTAAAAAATGTATAACTTGCTGTTCTTCTACTACAGAGGTTGGCTTTTGGCATAATGAAAGTAGGCAGCTGTGCTGATAGGGTCAGAAAAATCATGGTCTTAAGTGGGTGAGAACGAGATCCTTCTGCACAGTGCTGCCCTCTCCAGGTGATTGGCAATGGTGTCCTGTTTTCTCGGGCACCACCCTCCCCAACAGCTCTGAAAGCCAACCCACAGCTCTTAACACCAGGAAGCAACCACCCGCTTATTACATGCTTATAGAAGACCATAAAGGGTGGTCATTCCTACCAGGAGGAATGAGGTGAGTGTGTAGACATGCAGGGGGTCTGGACTAACTTCATGCCTTCTTCCTCCAACTGGCAGAGCAGCAACAGGGTCAGGAAGTAGCATAGGCAAGGTACATACTGTGGGCAGCAGGGCACTGGCCATCTGATACCAGGGCTAGACAGATTGCATAGCTGCTTGAGGACTCCTGTGCCCTGGGGAACTTCTCTGTACAAATACATTCAGTCCTCAGCCCTGAAATGTGCTAGAAGCAACATCTTCCTGGCAAAGAATGGAAAATGCATATGGTAAAAACTATTAACTGAGCGATCTAGTGATTTTTTTTTTTCCTGCTCTTTTCTTTTGTGCCCGTGTGGTGACTGGGCTTTTCAATAGGTTCACAAAGTGTTTCCTGATGGACTAGCATCTCAGGAAGGAACTATTCAGAAAGGAGATGAAGTACTATCCATTAATGGAAAGTCTCTTAAAGGTGCAACTCACAATGATGCCTCGGTGATCATGCGACAAGCTCGACAACCCAGACAAGCTGTTGTGGTCACTAGAAAAGCTAAAGATGGCGAAAAAAGTCACAATGTTTCAATTGACTCTAGTGCATCTTCAGTAGCAAGTGATGCCTCACAAGAGTCTGGTAAGTTCAGTGGCATTACCTTGCAGCCTCCACCTGCTAAGTGTTTAACCTGAAATCCTGGTGTTCACGAAGCAGCTCAGTAATGGCTGCGTAAATCTGAGAATCGTGCTTAGGGACAGCACAGTTAATAAAACATTCCTGAAACAGATACTTGGAATAACTTTGTTGGAGAGGAAAAGAATTAATGGATTTCTAAAATAAATGAACCCTCTGGGGAAAAAACAAACAAAACAAAAAACACACACACACAAAAAAAGTGAGATCCTCAGTATGAATTTCTGAAAACACGCAAATATTGTTGTAGTAACAGATCTAACTGCAGTTATAACGACAACTCATTCTTTATTCTAATATTACAGTTTCTAATTTGCAAGACTATTTTTCTTTGTGAAAGGATTTTTGGTTTGAACAATGTGCTAGTGTTTGATGGCAGATGGTGACATCTGAAACATGGCAAGGACAGATTTTTGCAGATCCTTTGACATTTCTACGATATTTTTGTGTTCTTTTCTAAAGCATAACCAGGAGACCTGTAGCTTTAGTTATGTCCTGCAAATAAAAATTAGCAGCTTTGTGTTTAATAACAATTTCAAAACTAACATCAAAACAAGTATATTTATCATAAATTTTGTACATTGAACAGATTTTTCTAATTCTAGTAAATATTACCAGCTTTCATTTTTATATTTCTATTCTGCTGTGAGTTCAAACACAACTTTCTCTCTCCAGCTTCCCAGAGGGCCTTACAGTCACAAAAAGAGGAGTTAAAAGCTATCATTTTCATTTGGCAGTTTTTAGTGCCTTTGCAAACAAAACAGAAGTTCATTTTTTTTATAACATCTTTTAGCTGTTCAAATGGTGTGGTGCCCATCTGCTAACTTTCCCTTTATTTCCAGCAACCGAAGATAAAATCTGCACTATAACTCTAGAAAAAACACCTGCTGGTTTAGGATTCAGTCTGGAAGGAGGGAAGGGCTCTATTCATGGAGATAAACCCATCATCATCAACAGAATATTTAAAGGTAAACACACTTAAATGTGTACATGGTAGGTTCTTAGCAGATACAAACTTGTGCAGCTCATAACTGACTGCTGATTTAAACCAATTTTTTTTTTTTTTTTTGTAAATGCAGCATGATCCCATGTAGTGCAAGTAATTTCTGCTTGCTGAGACCAGATGGTTTATACCAAACATGATGCTGATCCTTAATGAGTGAAAGATTCATTAAAAAATCCTCCATAGAAAGAACTAATTTTTTTCCCCCCCCCTCCAGGGACTGCATTAGAACAAAGCAGCCCTGTTCAGCCTGGTGATGAGCTATTACAAGTGCACACAACTGCGATGCAAGGACTCACTCGTTTTGAAGCATGGAATATAATCAAGGCATTGCCTGATGGGCCCATCACAGCTATCATCAAGAGAAAGAATCCAAGCTCCATTACCAAAAAGGCATCTGAAACTTTGTAAGAGGAGTAATTAGACTACTGCCAGTTTAAAAAAAAAAAAAAAGTATGGGAGGTATCATTTGGCTAGCACAGCAAGATATTCATTAAGTATATATGAGAAGTACATATGATTTTACTGTTGGTTACAGAGAAAGCTGTTTGGAAAAAAAGGAAGTGTACACAAAATGTGCATGATTATTTCAACATTCAGAAACAGTTGTTACAAAGTGTCGAATGATAAAAAAAATGACTATTAATAACATACTGGTTGTAATAAAATGTGACAGCTATAGTACTCTCCTATTTTAAGCCATTAACTTAAATATGAGAAGCACATTCTATGGTTAAGTATTCAGTTCTGCTCTACTAGTATTGCTGCCTGCCTTACTTTCCCAGAAGCAGGCCTACAAGCCTACAGCTAAACACTGCAACACAGGACGTGTAAAAAGCAGAGAAAGTGGAATGCATCTTGGTGTGTCAAAACTACAATGTGCCCTGAAAAACTCCAGCTCTTCTATTCAAACTGCAGAACAGCCAAGACAGCCAAAAACTGACTAGGGTAACTTTCTACTAGCAGCTGAAAGAGCCATGTTGACTCCAGCATGCAAACACAGGGGAGGGAAGAAAAGAAAAAAAAAAAAAAAAAAAAGGAGCATCATCTCATGGTATTGCAAGGGAGAGGCAGGAAGCTTAGAGTAATACGGTGGAGGTTCTCCCAACCTTCCTCTGGCCAGAGGACTCAGAGTACTAGAGTAGGAGAGCAACAAGGCCATTTAGAACCAAGTCTTACCTTCTGACCACACATATATTTTGAAATATCTTTTTGTTAATTTTGTAAGGAAAAGTGCCAGCGAGTGTTTTGGGAATTCAGCCTTCTGAATCCAAATGTTTATTCTGGAAACACTAAACAATTTGGACACAAATCTATACTTCCAATACTGCTGTCAGTGTTCTGGCACTGCTCTCCAAATGCTGTATGGAATTCTACAAGCAGCTTGTGCATCACCAGCAAGGTGGTCTCGTGCACCCTTTGGTCCTCTCTGACCTATTTCACTAAAGGGAGATACACAATACCAGGATGGAAGTATTCACTCACAAGTTGAAAGCCAGCTGGCTACACTGGTTATTGTCCTTAGATCTTCACTTTCCCCATCCTCTGGGAACTTGCTGCACCCTTCTTAGGTTACTTAATTTCACCAAATCATAAATCAGAGTTCAGAAGCTGCCTTCTCTGGGCTTAATGCAATGTCACAGAAACGGCAATTGAGAGAAGGGGAAGTAGGAGAGACATCAGAAGGTATTAACTGGATCCAGGCATATAACTAGCTTTGCCCTTTGCTCACAAGTAAACTCTACATTAATCCTGGAAAGAACATTCTTGACAAGCCATCCACCTCCACACCTCCAAACCCCTTCCCATCTCAGTTTTCTTCTCCAAAAAGACAACCAGCAACACGCAACACAAAATTTCTACAAATTGCTTAGCAACTAAAATAGTAGGAAAATGTGAAAGAGCAAATCTTTGTACATTTTTTAACTGGTACCTACCTGAAACACCCACTCAATTGCTTCTTTTTTGGTAGAATTTCTTGTATTTAACTCAATTTGTGTTATTGGCTTAATAGTCTAAGTAAAAACCTAGTGCATACACAAAAGGTTCTAAGATCTTTCAGCCACTTGCCCGTACCACCAATATAGGAAAAATGTGAATGATTTCTGTGCAGCAAAGCAGGCCTGAGCTCCTTAGCACTATTAAAGCTACCTCCTGTAAAAGACATAACACTTTTTTGATCCACTTTACAATTCTCACAGAGACTGGACTAGGTACAGCCTTGGCACAGAATGCCTCAAATTACTTCAGGGCCATTTGCTGAAGGTGTCCTCACCTAAAACAGTTTCATCAGTGTAAGAACAGACATAAAACCACCAAGGCAGGTTTGATCTCTTTTTTATTTCTTCCCCCAGAGGTGCTCTTCTCACCTCAGTTCCAATGTTTTTGGTTTTTTTGTTTGTTTTTTTTCCTCCAGTTTTTACATGCCTCTATTTCCTGACATACGCCAAGGTCAAAAGGAAAAGTGCAAACATGCTGTGTGACAGGCAGCGTGTCTCACTGGGGAGCCCTCCAAGATCTTAGAGGATGATCTTCGCTAAGATATTTGCATCTCCCATTTGGCATGGCAGAAGGCTGAATGTTAAGCACTCTTAATTCCTTCTGAATACACATTGACCACTTAGAAAAAGGATCCTTAAGTTATTCCAATGTAGAGCCTCACCTATCACCTTTATTGTTCAGAGTAATATAAAATATAACAAATATATAACAAATAGCTAATAAAAGGCCCCATTGTCTGCAAAAGGTTTACTTGCAGGAATAAAGAGCGGTAATTTGAGCTGTGCTGATTGAACTTTTTACTACTTAATCATAATCCTGCAAAGACCTGACCAGACATTGAACTTCACACCCATACAAAAACTGTTGTACATTTAGGTAAATATGCATGAGCCTCTATAATATTAGGGCCCAGATCTCTCCTCAGTGAGTGTTACCCTTTCTTAAGCACAGAAAGCAGTAATCTAAATTGGAAATAAGGACCAACCAGAAACAAAGAAGTCAAGAGGGTGAGTGCTCTCACAAAAACACTTAGTGGATAGCGCAAACTGGAGTGAAGGCTCCTCCCTGCCTTGTTGCACTGAATTCAGGGATGCTGGAGGTCCAAGTGTCTCTAAGTTTCCCTGCACAGAGGAACGAGGAACAATTTTAAAAGATAATTCAGGAAAAGCAGCAAGATATAGCAGAAAAATATTTATTTCATCACACTCGTACAAGTTTTTACATCTTTGTACACAAAAGAGACTAGATTAAAAACTGCTTCCTTGAAAAATCTGTTTCCATAGGGTGAGAATTGCATTGGAAAATTCTGTATGCAAATCTATACCCCATACTAAACATAAAATAAATACAGGAAAGCAGAGCATATTAACCTTGTTAAATAACCAAGTTACAGCATTAAAATCACAACCTGCATTTAAATTTCTAATACAGCAATTTATTTTCCTTTTGTAATTATATGTAACCCATAGTAATGTCTGACATTCCTGCAGTAACCAGCACCATAAATATTTTCAAAAGTGGCATACATTACTACGCACAAGATCAGGAGCCGACTTCCCAAGATAGTGCTGTGAGGTAAACCAGTCTTAGACAGACAGAAATGTCCTTATGGCCTGTCAAGTCACGACTGAGCTATAGAAAAGATTATTTACCCGTTAAGACCTCTCACCACAAGAAACTGAAAAATGTTTTAAACACATGATCATTTCAAGTGGCATTAAAAAAAATGGCAAGTGAAGTGCTTAATCATTGCTATGTCAGTGCAGTTTAGCTCGTGACATCATGGAGATCACTGGTTTTGGTACAGAGGGGAAGAAAGATGAATGCCTATGTGCCAACCCACAGACCTATGAATTGATTTGCACTAGATTTGCTAGACTCCGATTTAGGAAAAGAAGCACTTCGTATTTATGACGACTACCTGCATCTGTGGGAACAAACAAGTGGGATCCTACACACAATCCAATTCATTCTGACTTTAGCTCTTGCTGGCTTGGTCTCACTGAAATATCTCAGCAGCTCTGTAAGAGCTGGCAGCAGGAGAGCCACCTCTTCATCTGGGGAAGGAACGTTGTTCCACGGCTGTCTACAGGGAGCTTGAGAGACAAAATGGGGCTCACCTGCACCTGGCTAATGCTAGTAGTGCTAACTGGATTTTAGTGATGCTCCTCCTCATAGACACTGATGAAGAACAATTCTAGTATATGCATCTCCCTGCAGCCAGCCAGCAGTGCTGCCTCCAGGATTCTTCCAGCCTCTGGTGTGACACTCTTCAAATTACAAAATTAAAAGATATTAGAAAAGTATGCATTGCTTTGAATAGAGAGATGCAGAAAATGCTGTTTTAAAAATTTACTTTACTCAATCCATTGTTCCCATTTCAAGTTTCCAAAGTATCTTTGCTGGTAGAGAAGTGCTACAGGCCAGCTTCCTATTTCCCATGATTTCTACCCTCAGACTGCCAGTTTTTTTCCAGCCCTCAGCTGGTGATGTCAGCATTTGGTCTTGTCATGCTTTTAATGCCTTAACAGCTTTGGTCAGATTGCTATAAAATCCAGCTATGCTAGCTGGAAAGAAGGAATCCACCACCGTCTGGGGAAGATAGCCACCAAGATCAGTCTGAAAGAAACTGAGGAGTTGAGTCCTGTCTGGTTCCCTGCAAAGACAATGCAAGTGATTTTATTGCCAGAGGTTTGGAAACATTAAGGACTTTACAATGACTCCTATATACATTATCTGATGATAGATATTTTTAAGTACCTCTTTTTTTTTTTTTTTTTAAGAAAACAACAGATATTAATTCCAAATTTCTATCAATGTGGCTACGCACACAAGTCAAATGACAGTTAAACTAGGCCCTAACTAGGTACATGATTCTGTTTATGAATTATAACAATGTAATAAACCACTACATACTCATTTCCCAAAAATTAAGACCACACTTGTATGTTCTGCTGAATCTCTGTTTAAGAGGTCAGCAAGAATCCTACCATGATGACGGCTCCTGTAACATAAAAGACTTCTTTCTAGGAGAGGCTAATTCATCGCGCCAAAGAGAACAGAAAAGGCACTCAGTCATAATGAGTGCAAGTCACAGGAAGATAGAAATGTGTTATTGCTGAGGGGCTACAGATCACATGTAGCCACATACACAAAAACACACCACACAATGGATAAGATGGGCTTCAGAATACATAGTGGTCAAACAGATCTCTCTCTTACCCTGGAAGAGGTATACAGAAACAGCCACAGGGATAATTAAACCCTCTCACAAAATTTGCTTGAGGAGGACACAGTGGGTGTTCCACGTTGGTGGCTATAATAAAAAACATTCAAGAAAAATGTCATTTTCACAGGAGATGGGAAAGGGTCCTTTGTACTCAAAGCACCAGCTGAGAAGCAAACTCACTATAAGAAAATACATTTAAGAAGAATGGGAGCATAACACTTCTAATGTTGGGCTGTGCCATGCAAGCAGTCAGAAAAGACTGTTAAAAGGAACCACTCTGGCCACGGAAGTAAGAAATCAAAGAAGTGTTAAATTTAGAAGCAATTGTTACTGAGCTCTGAAGTATTAAGATGCTTTGAGGGAGTTTTATTGAACCTGTGCTGTATGAACGCATTGCTTTCCTTGAGAGGTCATTAAAGTTGCTTCCAAGAAATCCATACCACAGAGGTATAGGTCACTTACCTGCTAAGCAGCTGCACTCTAGCAGGTATATAAATTCCTGGCAAATCATTCCTGAACAAGATGGGAAACTTGGGCAGCTGAACAGAGGGGCAATAAAAGCACTGACTTGCAACAAGCAAACAACAGGGCGAAAATGAGGAAAAAAAAAAAAGCATCCTTCCACACAGCAGCAGCCCCTTAAAAATCAGCACAATTTGGTTTCATAGGAACCACAGGCCAACAGTATCATCTGAAAGTTAACATGACTTATATATACTTTGCCTAAGAAAAAACAATGTAAAGAGACCACTAATATTTTAACTTTTGATCAAGATCAGATCATCAGCTACTAAATATCATGTTACTTACTTTTTAGTTTTTATTTATTTCTGGTAGCTGCTAATTATCTCCCAACACAGCACGAACATGAGCATCTTACCAGCAGATAGCATCGTCCCATCCTCACATTGCTTCATTAGGACCACATCCACAAATTCTCTTGGTGAAATAATCCTCATGAAAGCTGAAGGGGTTGTGGTTCTGCATACAGAGACAGTCTAGAAATTACAAAGCACTTATGGCAGTTGATGCTTGCTTTCTGGTACTGTCAGTTACACTTCACAAACTTATCAAGGAGTTCTATTACATCATTTGTTGGAAAAAAAAAAAAAACAAATCAGCACAGGCCAAAAGGCACTGTTGATGAAGGACAGATTAATGAAGAAAACGACACCAATGCTGCATTGTTTCCAGCTTGTTTAAGGACAGATACCACAAGGGATGCTGAAAAGCAAATGTGACACATGGATGCTCATGGGACAGTTAAAATGCTTCTCTTTTCCGGGAATTTCATTTTCTTTGTACCATATCACATAGGAAGACAACTTGATACCCAGATTTGTTACTCTGCAGAAACCTTAACGCTTCCATTCCCTTCTATGAAGGCTCTTTGGTGGACGGGCTCTCCAAAACAGAGGTTTCTACTACACTGGTAAATGCTGGCAAAGGCTGTGAAATTCAAATGGCAGGTTGCGCCATTTCTAAAGTTGAGGTTATAATTAATGCTGACTGCCTGTAAGGTTCCAACAAGAAAAAACTTGCCAGGACTCCCAAGAACATCCCTGGCAATGGTTGTGCTTGCTCTCTGGATATCTCCGAGCACCTACATCCAATTTGGATTTGGGGATCTGAATCCAACACATTTTTAAGGCTCTGACACACTTAAAGAAAAAAAAAAAGGAAATTAGACTGTACAATCACAGCATCAGCAGCAGGTGTTGCTCACACACAGCCCGTTTCATCTGTAATGCTCCCAGTGCAGCATCTCCATTTTGAAGATGGAGACACTGAGGCAAAGCACTGATGCCCAAGGTCAGCCAGCCAAAGACAGTGTGGCACACGCAGCGCAAAGCACTATGTGTTGCCGTGGTGAAAGACTGGGCCTGAATTAATGGTTGATGACATGAACACTTCACTACTTACTTAAGCCTATGTAGTCTCTAAACGTCCTCTTTCTTGACAAATAGCTTGTGAAAAATAATCATGCTTACCTTGATTTGCATTAATAACAATGTAGTACTAGAATCTTTATTATAAACATACATATTTTTAAAATATGAACTATTTAGTCAAGAATGTATAGTAGTTCCTTTCATAAAAATAAACCATTGTTAAGAGAACAGATACAATTTACTCAAAACTGTAGCCAAGATTCCTAATTCCAGTGCTGTCAAACTGAGCCAGACAGAGAGGCTGCACAACTTCTTGAGCCCCTTTTTACTTTCCCTGCACGTGGCTGCAGGCTGTTTCATAAGGCAGAGTCCAAGTCTTCCGAAAAGCACGCTCACTAATCACTACAACGCAGTTTTTAAGGAACTTACATCACTGACAGCTTCCACAACCTCGAAGTCCTTCACATTTTGGTCCCACTTGGTCCTCAGCCCGCCGGCCACCGGCTTTATGCACTCCCAGACATCCTCCGGGCGGGCGGGCACGATCCCCTCTCCCCTGTACCTGCAGCAGGGCGAAACGAAAGGAAAACCCGCTGCTCCGTCCTGCTTGGCCCCCACACCGAGAACCCGCGCCAGCGGCGGGCCGTCCCTCGCCCCGGTCACTTTGGAGAACAAATGGGGCTTACTCACACGTTGCCAGCGAACTCGGCGGAGGGTCTCCACGACACCGCAACCTCGCTCTGCCGGGAGGGAGAGCTTTCAGCCGCCGCGGCAGGCCGGCACCCC
>VXAL01004234.1:49848-90820 GCA_013399475.1 Chauna torquata
GTGCAGTGAGGACCACGACAGGACTGCTGATATAAGTAATCACTGTGTTGAACCATGTGGGAAAATCATTTTGAATTGTTTCAGAAACAATATCATATATTTTTTCTTGTCCGCTACAGGAGGAAGAAAAAAGAAGGTGAAATTAAGTTGTAACCTTGGTATATCAGATTTTTAAGTAGTGTTCCACTGAAGAAACAGGAAGTTTCATCCAAGACTACTTTGGAACAGTACAGTCACAGGGAAAGAAAAAAAAAAAGATATAAGCTGCTTGTTCATTACTTACTTTTTAAACAAATTTACAAAAGTGCAAAAGCATTGACCAGGCTCAAAGGGTGCTTGAACCGAGACACAAGATGGTGATATGTGCTAGGTTGCTTGCTGGCATGTTACCTCATCTACACATGAAATAACAGAACCATATTTATAAAGCAAAATGTGTAACCTCACTCAGGATGTTGACATATTCAACTAATTAATTCTTAAACTGGAAAACACTGACAGCACAAAAGCATTGCCCCATCCATAAACTTCTATTTGTTGGTAATTTGGGTATTATTAAACCTGATTAATTTATTGACAGAGGGTGAAATAAAATCTTCGCAATTTTCATTAGTCAATTATAACGTACCTGAAGGGACCACAGCTTAAAGATGGCTTATATCGGGCAATAGCAAAAATTGTTGGTAACATGCATAAAAACAACATGAACAGCAACATGGCCAAGTAGAAATTATTGGATCTGCAAGAAGGCATAACATGTTTCAGATTATACTAATCGGAGAGACAGACAGAGACAACATGAAAGATGCAAGCCTGCATCTACCCTAACAAGCTCAAGATCTACATTTCTGAAAGATCAAAATCATTCTGTTCTAATTAAAAAGTCTGAACAGAGCCAGTTTAAATAGACCCTTAATGATCAAAATTCTATTTGCACTGCTTTCCAGATACCACTGCTACAGCCAGAGAACTGTTTATAGCACCCTTCTTTAAAAACTCACTTTACTTCCCAGTCATGTTGCGGGGAGAACATGAAAAAAGTGGCAGAACTTGATTCATCTTCAAAACATCTTAGAAATAATTTACTCTTAAGATTAAAAGATGCCCTAAGTTATTTCCATTTTGAGTAAACAATTCTGATATTCATCCTGATAGAATAAAAATGGGGAATTCTGTTGTGTGATGCAACAGACAAAATCAGATACTTCATAGTTTTCATGAAAAGAAACACCAAGAAATAAGACTTGCAACAATTTACACATGGAGCTTATTGCACTTCATTGGATTTGTATGGAAATAAATCATTTGCGTTAGACCGCATTTACTGGTCTAGGAATATGCCCCAATATATTTTTCAGTTTGATTTCTATTCACCCCCAAACTTTGACAATAAAAACGCTTTTGATGGTATTGGTTAATTTCATCAGTGAAATGACAGTCCCTGATGAGTCCTTCTGCCCTGGATACTGCCCATCAAAATTCATACCTTGCCTTTTTGCAGGGAATGTCCACCAAAGTTTTCAGTACAATCACAAACCAACCTCGCGCAATTCAATTCTATTTGCATCTCTTGTGCTCGTCTTTTTTTACTACCCTGCTTTACGAACCATCCAGTTTCTCAGTAACTATGTTTTTTTTCTTCACATACTTTTGTTATCTGCAATTTTGATTGTCAATTTTCAGAACTAAAAGCTCATTTCGTTTCTGTGCACAGAAGGCATTTCCATTGTCTGCATTTCATTTATTCTTTATCTTTCATTTTTATTTTGACTAACCGAGAAGCTCTGAAAACCTGCTGATGTGGTACATTACACGTTAACACAGCCCAGCTCCTCAGGTACATGAGTCCAATCAACTTGAGAACATTGAATGCTGGTAAGCAAGGTGAAAAGAAGGCTCCCATCCTGGAAGAATAATGCCATTTCAGTGCTCAGTGTTGCCAGAGAAATTTTAACAGCAAAAAATATATGAAAAAATAGGTAAACAAAAGGTCACTATCAACATACAATCTCTTATTACAATAAAGTATAAAAAAATGCATTACTAATATCCTACTTAAATAGGTTTCACTGGGAATTATCAGACTTGGTAGTCAACCCACCAACCAAGGACAAGAAAAATCACTTATGGATTACATACCAGATCATTCCTTGATTGTAGACCAAATGCAGTACATTCTCTGCAATTTTGAATTCTCCATATTCCGGCTACAAGAAACAGTGTAGGATGAATACCTCATCTTAAACCCCACCCCCCCAGATCATTCATTATAAGCATTTGACTGATTCAGTTTTCAGACAGCACATAGCCTGAAATGTCCAGATCAAATACCAACGTGCAAGCAGTAAGAACACAGTAAAACTTACTCTGTAGCAGGGGATTAAATAAAAAAATTCCTCTCTGGTTTACTTCCCTTCTTTATTTAAGGACAAAGAATAGACTTCAGCCTTTCATGACAACAGCTGCTTGCTAACCAAATCTTACGTACTGTAATTTTCTTAAAGGGCTATATGCTTTTGGTTATTGCTTGTTGGACCACTATATCCATTATGGATAGTTGTTACAGCTATAGAAAAGAGGATGTTGGAAGCAACCCATTCCCTCTGTTTTCAAAAGGCCAACAAACTACTCGTCTTTCTCTCTGGGACTGTTCCATGCTCTTCATTTTGTTTTTGCACCACAACCATGGGAGTAGGCTTGAGAAAAATACCCACTCTCAGCATTTATCCTGTACCCTCCAAAGAAAACTCAGTGTGAGCTCTGCCTTTATAGATGTGTGCTACCAAGAAATAATTTATCTGTTGAAAGGCTTAAGAACATCCAGTACTAAGGGAAGGAGCCTACTCATCTTTAGCATCTTAGTTTCATAAAATAAAAGCCTGTACTTACAAACTTGCTTTCTAGATCCCAGCACCAGCAATCACTTAAATATCGGACACACAGTCCACGGAAAAAATCAATTAGCAGGATGCTTGCAACTGTGAAAATCATGTCGATGATTGACAACTTTAGCATCTCCTGAAATACATATTGTTCCAACATACTGAGTCATTCTGGAAACAAACTGCCTCTCATAAGACTCTTTTGCATTTATCCTTGCATTTCATATTTTAGCTCAAGCTTAGTACCCTGATGAAATAAGATTTGAATATATAAATTGTTTCCTTTTAAGCTTTTCCTATTTGACTTTTCCTTTACTTGCCTGTTCTAACAAACAGAACAAATATAATAAAACGTCCAGGGTGCCTTCTACTGCTTGCAGCAGTAACACTCTGGTCATAGTAGCTTCAACCTTTCTTCCTAATGAGTGTTCTGAAAATTTCTCTAGATAAACTGCAAAGGGTTGGTTATTGTGTTGTACCCAATCCTTTATTATCCTGACTGTTGTAATACACACTTGATAAGTGCTTCACAATGAGAAATGCTTACTCTTCATACAAAACCACAGCCCAATGACAGTAGGATCACCAAGCCATAACAGAAATCTATTTAGTGCTTACAAATGAATAGGGTTATTCCTTATTTAATTGAGTCTTAAGAACATACAATTAAATAGAAAAGATTCAGTTTCAAAAATCTCTAGCCCATTCTGAAAAGAAAAAAAAAAGAACACCAATTAGAAAAAATACCTCATGCCTGCGTAATAGGGAGAGGTGCATGCAACAATAGAAGCCAGCCTAATAAACCTGGGAGGGGACTTCTGCTCCTGATGATCAAACGAGACCTTTAATATTGCTCACTCTGGAACAAGGAGCTAAGTAAGTCAGAAGCATGCTACCATCATCTTTACTGTAGTGGCCTGGACATGAGATAAGTGCAGCACTGACAGAGAGCAAAGTACATCAGGATCAAATGATGACTTTTGTATTACGCATCCTATTAAAATAGGATCTGTATCTGTGACATGCATCTGTAGAGATCTGCCTGTGCATAGGAACCCTGGCAAAAGGATATTTGTACAACACTAAACACATTGTAGATACTGAACAAAAAACAAAGCTCACATCTGTGGCCATAGCACTGTGTAGTCTTTACTCTTTCTACAAAATCTTTAGCTAAAATTCTGGAATTTACAGAAACAAAAGCTCTAAAATTGAACAGCACAACATAATTTTAACTGTTGGTCAAATATGGATTAGGAATGAATTGGTTAAATAACAATTACGTACTTGACCAACATAGGTCTCCCAGCATTGATCCTGTGAATTCTGGGTATTATAGTTGTAGGAAACTGTTTTGTTGACCAGCGAGTCAGAGACTGTCAAGCTTTGAGTGCGAGCCTCTTCCAATGTGACAATGCCATTTCTCTTAAGTTGTACATCAGGAATAGTTGTAGATAAATTGTCTTCTTTAGAAAGAGTTTTGGTTGCTAAGAAGGTGGTAGAATTACTTGCACTGTTGTTAACTTCAGAGTCCTGAAAGAATAAATGTCCTGAAAGCTGCATTTTCACCTGTACTTGTTTTGCCTTTATACCTGCAATACATGCAAAAGCTCCATGCCTTCGACAAGGCATACAAAGGCATTTCTTCATGTGTTTTCAAGCAGCAATTAGGTGACTTTCAAGTAGCTGCCAAAGTACGGATACAGATGGAATTTTGTTAGGACAGTACTAAAAGCTGACTTAAGGTCAAATATTTCCAGCTGAAGTGCTGACTTATTTAAGCAGTCAAGCAATGCATGTAAATCTCTTTTCTTACTATATATCAGCAATCAAATGGATCCAATTATCCTAAAAGTCTGCAAGTACTTGTAAATGAACATTACAAAAGAAACTTTACAATCCTATCAAACTGTAGTGTGTTTTAACACTTAGATTTCAAATTCATTTTCACCTGACTTGATACATATCACAATAGAAGGAATTATATGCACAAAGCCAACTAGTTTTGCACATCAGCAAACATCATTAAACTTACAGTGACACTCATACTGTCCACTTTATCCAGGAGAGCAATGATTAAACTGTAGAGATTTCCCAGATATAGAACAAGAACTCTGAAAACAATGAGAATGAGATCTAGGTTATTGGCATTGATATCCCATGGACTTCTCTTTTATTTCAGCCAAACTAGAGAATATAATGTGACCAGAACACATCTTTCCTCTTCCTCCCTCGCTCTTCACATTCTTTCTACACTGCAGAATGCCCATACCTGGCAAGCTGAAAGCGAAGCGTGGTTCTTGGATGATACATCTCTAGAGCTGCCACAAGTTCAAAAGCAGAGGGTGCAATCATTGTAATCAGTGACACAACCACGCTTACCTACAAAACAAAGATGCAGCATTTTTTGTAGCTTTATATGTTGATCTCTTGTGGTGCCTTGACTGCTGATTGAAAAAATACTTAATGCACATGCTTTGGTGATTGGTTTTCTTGGAAAATGTACTTTAAAAAGTTATTATTGACATTAGTAATACAGCAGTTGGGTTCCAAGATTATAGACCTGGAATACCACTCAGCAATCCTTACTCTAGATAGCTATATTCCAGTTTTAAAGTTATTACTTTATTAATTAAAATCAAAACTCAACACATTGAAAATATAAAGACAGCATCTTCCTCTGAAATGGATGAGTAGCTTCTCTATACCCATTCACTTCCTATTCTCAGCATCCACTCATTCCTCTGAATGGAAATATTCACAGAACATTCAGTATCCTTCAGCTGAAATCAATAGCCATTGTCAAAGCTGATTCCTTTCTAACAGTTCTTTCTAGTCCCTTGGTGCAGTGTTCACTCAGCTCAATCATGGGCACAAAAGTAGATTCGTAAGTGACAGAAGAGAGTTTATGCTTTGTCCTCATGAAGTAAAGGCCAGCTAGCGTTGCAGTCTCTGTGAAAGGAGGACCTGCAGCACCCCTCTGCCCACTTCAGTTCTTCTGACACCCTGGTGCAGAGCAGAGGCAGCAAGCATGCAGAGATCCAGGTAACCACAGCTCTGCCCTATCACTCCTCATTTCTCCTGGCTTATCTCTTGTGATTTATGCCTCAGTGCACACTATCACTACAGAGAGCCCTGAGACAATAATCCTGCTTCCAACACAGCGGTGACAAACACAGCGTACCTCATTTTTTTCCCAAAGAGTCAATTCCTTTTTGGTGCGCTCTAACCTTTGGGATCGATCCACGACAAAGTAAATGATGTAAATACTTCCAGCAAGTGAGAGAAGCACAAGGATGTTTGCAATAATCCTTAAGCTTATAGTCACTGCCCTGAAAAACAAAAATCATGCAGCCAATAAGTAGACTGTCTGATGACACCAGGGGTCTTTTCTAACATGGTTTTTAGAAGTATGAAACAAGCACATTAGCCCTGCTATCTGCACTGAAGCAGTGCTTTGGAAAGCATCTCCAATCTTATATACATACAGGTTTTTGCTTTTCTTCTTTTCCTGCTCTTCCAATATAGCTTCCTTGAAAGAAACACAACATTATCATTTTAATAGCATTCAGCAAAAATAACACACGTGTCTTTCACAGAAGGTATCAAGTATACTAGTAAAAACATTTCACATCCTGGAAATGCAAGTAGATAAATACCTCTCTGTTCTGCATAGCTTTTTAGAAGCGCTAAGGGAGCTTAATAATTGGAGGAGATTTCTGAGAAATAAATACGCAGTAATCAAATGTTTGTGCATTTTCAGTCACTTTTGTCTCTTACTGCGTTGACCAGGTCCTGCTAATGTGTGCTGTTTCACTGGTTTCATGGTCCACAACTAGAGGTTTATGCCACCAGATCCTTTTGCAGGATGTGCCTATACAATTCCTGTGTCAGTAATATACTACAGAACTGTCAAAAGTTATCCTCAGTCACTGAAGTAACTAAATCTCATTATTAATTTGTCCTTGACACAGTTTTAAGTAATTTGGTTTAATGATTTATGAGAATACACTAAATTTGTGAAATAAATTACTTTTGAGGAAAACCATATCTGTTTTTAAATTCTAAGTGGAAAATATCTGTATTTAATTCAACTTTCTAATATTGATAGAGCTGTAATGTGTCCCTGGACCATTTGTTACAGAGAGAGGAAATAAATCAGTGTTTTTACACTGTTAACATAATTTTGAATCTACTGTTCAATGAAATCGCATCACAAGCAAATTTGTTTCAAATTTTCTAGCTTGTCGGCATACATATGGTGCCATTTAAATAAAGCACTTCCTGAGAAGAACACAATGGCCACGTAGGGTCAGGGCGGACAGTCTGAAATGGAGTGACCATGTCAACAAGTACAATATGACTGCGACACCACACAGAGATGTTACCCTAGGCAAACACACCCATCAAGGAATAACAAGAAGCAATAGGGAGTGCAAGGAAATGAGAGGAAAGGCATATTTAACTTCCAAATTAACAAACAAACCAGTTCTAAATAATTTGTAGGGTGGTTGCTCACCCGAATGCTGTTAACTATGGCAGCAGCTTTGCTCTCTGCAGCCTCAGGGTTTCCTATTAAATAGTCCCAGGCACAGAACAGTCTCCAACAGAAAGTGTAATTTTCATCAGAGGCACTTGCTAAACTCATTCTTGAGTTCTTCGCCATTCTGGGGAAAAAAAGAAAAAAAATCATTGCTGTCGATGTATGAAGATGAATATCAAGTCACTGTTTTCATTCATAGTTTTCAGTTGTCTTCCTTTTAGAACTACGAAAAGTTTGTAGCAATCAGTGTTATTCTGGCAGTTTTCTGAATGAAAAAAAAACAGGTGAGATTCCGAGAATCAACTTTGCTTTTGCTCTAGTGCAGAAGTGACTCACTGTGGAAGTGCAGTTTAGCATTTGCATTCTTTACAGCTTACAAATAAAGCAAGCCTATCTCGCTAGAGCTGTGAACTTAAACAGTTTTAAGATCACCAGGTAAGATCCAGCTAGAAGATACTATAACATAAAATCACAGCTAGAAGATACTATAACATAAAATCACTTTTAATGTGATTACAAGCCGGTCTGGCAAAACTGGTCATCATGCACAAGATCTGCTTGTTTTTTGTTTTGTTTTGTTTTTGTTTTCACCCTCAAAAAATATGTTCTTGTCAAACAGAAACCAAGTGCTGTTTTCCAGACCTTGGGAAAAAGAAGAATAAACACCTACTTGGCTCAGGCAAGAATGCAGAATATTGCAAAGTCTAAGAAATGAAATGAAGATTAATAGCTTATGAAAGAAAGGGCATCTAAAAGGACAATGTTAAAAGCGGTACAATAATCAGGCAAGCAAGAAGTCAGTGGGCTAAATCAGAAAGAGAAAAGCAATCGCATCCAGAAACTGCAGATGTGTAAATCAGTGTCAAGCATATCAGTGACCCTTAGCACAAACTAGCAGGTAGAACAAAAAATAAATGAAAAGGGAAGGATCAGTTTTGAAACAGAGAGTTGTTACAAGCAACACTAAAATCACCCTGGACTGCACCGTGCCAGATAAATAGGTATCCAGAAGGGAAGGGAAAGTGAATTGAGAGGATAGAGTGACCTTGCCCCTCCGTAGGCATTGCACATTCCTAGATTTATGGCCTGCACTCACAGTCTTGCTCTCTCCTACCTCCTGGCCCTTAAACAGCAAAGGAATTAAGCTCATGTTTGAATGGGATACCACATACCAACTGAAATGATGCAAAGGATATTACATCTATGACAGCATTTTTACGTTTGTATTTCAGTAGATGGGAATAATAATGCTGAAAGCATTACATTTAAAATCTAAATTTATGTCATAGCAGCATTTATACCAGAAAAGAGGAAAACAGAAGAAACTTTCACGAGAGTCAGACCTCACACTAAACAAACGCAAACCACACAGATCTTCTGTGCTGCCCTCCTTTTATGGATGGAAACTGAAGAGCGAGCCAAGATAAACAACAGCAAGACAAAGAGTGAGCTAGAATTAAAACCAGTTTGCCACTCTGCTATTAGCAGACTCGAACAGGTTAATAAAACTACGCAGAATAAATGCAGAGGAAATGGGATAAATACACCATTAAGAACGGCCTGAACATGCAAGGTTACGAACAGCAGTAAATGGGAAATCTTACTTTTTTAAGAGAATGATGAAGCTGTAAGCAAACACTGCCATTCCCACAAGGAAGTAGGCGAGAGGCAGCCGGTACCCTGCTTTCCCAATCTTCCTGTCACGACCATAGTAACCATAAAACAAAACAGAGTACTGGAGGTAGCCCTGCAAAGACCAGAGTCTGTAAGTAACAGCAGCAACTAACAGCTACAACCAAACAGCAATAGCGAAACAGTAAAGAATCGTTTTAGCCTTGCCCCTAGTGACCAGATGGTGTCCAGGTCTTGAGCAGACGCCACGTGCTCCTTGGGAATGGTCTTGCTGGCTGTGCTGCCGAACGGCGCTCCGGCCAGCAGCTGGGAAAAAGAGAGGGAAGGTCTCAGAAACGGCGGGAGCCCGTCTGACCCACGGAGGGCTGCCCGCCCAGATGGTACTATCGGGGCAGCGCGGGCTTTGGTCATTCTCCCTCAACTAGAAACTCCATGAGAAATCCTGCATTTATTTTCCACTAAACCAGATGGTTTTTTTTTGCCATCTGTGGTCTACCTATGAGGTAATTTAGTGCTCTGTAGACATCTGCCAAATGGCTGAAAAATGAAAAGAGATTCAAGTGAAACCATTAACAATATATATTTAAAATGGACAATGTGTCCATTTTAATTTAAGCTTTTTTTAAATTAAATATAACAATGTTTGATCTCAAAATTGTATTTTAAAATTAAGTCCACTTTGACTCACAAAAGTAAAAAAAATGAAAGTGAATACCTTTTTTATTTCAATTTACCTTTTTTTTGCTTTGGGGTGGGGCTTTTTTTTTTTTTTTTTTAATTTTAGCCAGTGAGAAGAAAAATCAGATATTTACATGTTTCTGATAACATTATTGAAGCACAGGTTAGGTGAAGCAAGATAATATTCAGGAATTATTTAACAAAGTTAATAAATAGCTTTATTTGCATGCAAGACCTAAACAAAGTTGTGGCTGTTCAGACTTCTAGAAAATGACTTTCAATACACAATAAACCTGAGCCTGGAGGAAGATGTTATGTTTTTCTGCCTGTAAATGACATTAGCAGGACCTGAGTGTACTCAACACCAACTGCACTTTCAGGATTTCGTTTTTCATTTTAGTAATCGGATACAAACGTATTCTGTAAAAGCATTAGTACTATGTTGACAGAATATAATCTCTAACACTAATAGCAAAATTCTCTTATCCTCTGGCAGAAAAAAAACTCTTAATAGTGGAATTTATTTTAAATAATTTATTTTAAATTGTGCATTTCAAATTGATGTATGCCTCTAAGTGTGGCATTTGTTTAATTCAGAAAGGAAAGTGCAACAAGTGAGCGTTTTTCTGCAAATATTAACAATATGTTCTTACCTCTGGTAAGACTACAAATGCTCCTGTCATTATGGTAAGTACAATATTGATTCCAAATAGCCATCTCAAGAAGATGAAGTAAGAGGCAACTCCAGACCCAAAATGACCTTAAACCACAGAAAATAGTTATCTTGAGCTAAACAGTCTATAAAAGCTCGTATCATTTATTCATGAAGTATTAATTGAAGACTAAAGCAAAAGAAAAACCTGCCTCATTCATGCAGTGCAAACAGCAAAGTAGTGAAAATGTTATATCGTCAATGAGGAAAATACAAGTCCAACAAAAACTGTGTTGGGGAAGTCTGATAATTATCAGCAGTATTTACACAAGAAGCTGCTACGTTGGGTGACATCATGCAGCCGTTTTCCTTTCCCGCAGAAGCGCAGAGGTATGACCTAGCCGCTGGTGTGACGTTAAGTGCTGTCCTAATTCATGTCAAGGGCTCCACGGCTGGCGAGGCAGGCTGTACACCGCGCTTGGTCCTGGGCACTTCTGGGCTTGGCTTGGCCCAAGGATGCTGCCCATGGACTGTGATAAGCTATAACCAAAGCTTGCTGCTCTTTCAGAATCACAATGGGACAAATCTGTTTTGTTTTTTTTTTTAAAGCTACCTTACACTAAGATCATAAATGAGAATTGTGCAGTGTCTAAGGCATCAGGAAAAGCAGAAAAAGCAAAGTTCTAAATTAAAGTCATGTTGCTGCTGAAAGTTTGCATTTAACACTTCCTCCCAAATACCGTTTAATTCAGTACATCCAAAAATAAACCCTAAGACCCAGCATTTCAGCAAGTGCTTTACTGTTCAATCCCATTAAATCTTTATACTTACTTTCGATTTTTTTTATTCGCATTTCCCAAGGAATAAAGATCACCACAAAATTATATGCAAGTCGAATAAACTTCCTCCAAAGCTGAGAAAAAAAGCAAAGAAATGTGACAAGTTTGCATGGAAAAGAAAAAAAAAGAAGAAATCCATCAGAGCACTTTGCTCACCTCTCTTTCATCGGGTACCACAAGAAATACTACCAACATTAATCACCAAGACCTCAGGGCACATCTGTGGGGTGAGATGGGCAAAGCAAACCACGATGGGTTTTAGAAACACACAACATGTGGGAGGGCGCAGGAGCCCTTGACTCTGCTTTCCAGCCAAATGCCAACAAGTACAAGAAGAGAGAGGCATTTATACACCTCCGTGGGTACAGTCAGGGTCCATCAATCTGCGCCTTTGACACACAAGGACCACGAGGACCGGACTGACAGGCACTGCTCCCCATCACTGCCGCCGTGGGCTGGGGCTGTGGAGGAGAGGTGCTGCGAGAGGCAGCTCTCACTGCGCCTGTGCCTGTCACCCCCTCCCCAGCCTGCCAGATGGGGTTTGGTTGCAAGATGCCGAGGGAAGAGCCAGGCACTGCTCAGCCTGTGCAGTGCTGAGCGCTCACAGCCCCGTCTGTCTTTGGCAATTAAACACCTCAGTAACCACAGCAGAATTGCACTCTGGTGCATCTCGGTTTTACTTCGTCTTTCACTTAGTAGTGGTAGACGATGTAAATGTTTGCAAAGAATGAGCAAGACCTCCCTTGAACGGCTATGTTCCTACGGGGGTAAACGCTAAGGGCACACAGCTACTGCTCGTCTCAGGGAATACCAGCCAGCATCTCACTGATGGAGGCTCCAGATTTGAGCCCAGTTTGCGGGTACTGTTATGTTTGCATCCTCTAATTCTATATTATATCCTTGTGGGATGTTTGTGCAAAGCAGGTGGGGAAGCAGATGAGAAGAGCCATGCTTGCAGTTACTGCGGGATATGCTCCACAGACTCCCACTGCAGAGGGGCAGCACCCACCCCACCCACAGAGCACACACTGCAAAAAAAAAAAACAGACAAAGCATCACAAAACAACTCAGCAGCACAGGCCTTTTGGGCAAGAAGTTGCAGAGGTGTAACTAGACCTGAGGGTTTTAAAAAAAAAAAAAAAAAAAAAGATTTTCAAGCAAAGGCAGAGTTTCAGAGAGCAGGTACATTTATAAAGACAAGGTCCTGGAGAGGAATTCTACAGATTCTATATTTAGATCAAAGCCAGTACTAATCACAGCCTCCATATAATTTATGAGGGAATCCCACTGCACTAAACATAATAAATTGAATTTCCAGGACAAACAAATGAACATACAACTAATTTCAAATGTGAAGAGAAGCATAACACCAGTTTTTCTTAGAGGACAAATAAGCTTTCCATATTCAACAGCAGCAAATTCAACCGCTATATTCTCATCTCTGTGCACTGCAGTTAACACTTGCAGAAAACCTGCGGTTATATTTTGTAGAATCCTTACTCAATCTCCATTTTTTTGCATGCTCAAAGGAAAGCATCTTCCTGCACACAGGGGGATGTGCATGTGGGAGAAGAAAAGCTCTGCATGCGCAAAATTGAGTGCAGATTTTAATTTGTTGAATTAGAGCTATAACTTGACAGTATCTATAGAAAAATAATATTTGTATATCATATTCATTATATTTTCATAGTACAGCTAGATATTTAAAAAACTCTGTATTTTAGTCAGCAGCACTATCAATATTATATCATGAAATTTAATCTCCTGAAACCAAAGAGAAGTAAATCACATTTTAATTACTGAATATATCATCAAATCTCTTTGGTCAAAGTTAATTAATTTTTATGGTGGTGGTGAGTGTTTTTATTGCATGAACTGGAAGTATGTTAATTAAACAAAGAAACTGTAGATGTTGTGAATTGCATGGGAGCTGCTAGGATTGCTGCTTTCATTTGAAAACAGGGTTCACAAGGCTGAGAAATGAATCAAGCAGCTTGTATCAGTTGTGCTGCAGTTTTATAAAGTATACAAACATGTCCACGTGGGAGTAGTGTAGTTAAAATTATAATTAGATAACTGTTATCTCTTTTCCTGCCTACTACATACCTGAAGAAAAAAGGAAGGATAATTTATACCGTTATAATCCAGACTATGGGTACCTGGCATTAAATGTAAATATTTAAAAAAAAAAAAAAAACAACAACAACCAATGCAACCTTAAAACAATTGAACTGAAAAGCAAGAATGCTTTCAGTGTCAAAACAGTAATAAGTCCTTTAGCTTCAATTTTTATAAATATCATCATGAATGGATTGTCCAGTTATGAACAGTGTGTATTTTGCCAATTTTACGAGATAATTTAAAAATGTGTATACTTAACAGCTGCAGTTACCTTGAGACTGTTGTTGACATCTTACAGGTTGACACAGGCTTTTTGTTCTTAGCACATGTTCAACCATTAAATTCTCCTGATGATGATGTAGTTGATGTAGTGCTTGTTTTACTGTGGTGCATTTTTGGTCACCACACTATTTTCTAAGAAAATACTTCCAGTTCAAAAAACCATTCAGTTTATTCTTTTCTTTTCTTTTTAATTTATCCCTAAAATAAAGGCTATATTCCCTAATTTGTGTTGGAAGAAAGAATACCTTACACGTAATGAGTGGTGCTAATTAACTTCTGAATTATATCTGTGTAGAATATCTTCAAACAAAAACATGCAGCAGAGGCAAGCAGATTAGATACAGATTTTAATCATTGTGAACTCTAAGATGAAAGCCTCAATTTTGTTATAGGAAGGGAAATACGAACAAGAAAGGAGCCCAATATCTGATTTACTGACATGTATCGCAGACCCTTAGCACTTCTCTTCCTACTTAACATCCCAGTTCCACTGAAGTCCACGGCATAGAACAGTATTTATTTTAACAGCATCCTACTTCCACTGCATTTGCCACACACACAAAGGCAGAACAAGGAAAGATGATTCTTTCCTACCTTGAAACTTAGTACTTTTAACTTCTGCTGTGTGCCACCATAACAGAAAAACAGCTATGCATGCAGCCTTTCACTTGTTCACATGAATAAAATGCATGGTGTTCTATTTTAACATTACAACCCTGACTTAGAATTAAGATGAATTACATCATTAAAAGTCTACTCATTATGATGACATAAATATTCTTGACTGCTTAGATGACTAAAGGCCTCTTTTCTCTGTTGGTTGCGTATTAGGGACAATTTCCTACATGTTATTAATTTCCAGCAATTAGGGCCAGGGTCTATTTTCAGTGGTGTAAATAGATTTGCTAAGATTAGATTCAAATTCTCAGAGTATTATGCAAGCACAAGCCTTCTTTAACAATGTATTTACGGGAAGCTACTGTAGGATTGTCTTCCAAAGTAAAAACTAGACACATTTTTCATACTAAACTATTGAACTGTGGCCCTACAGTCTGCTGAAATTGCTCTTCAGAGAATACTGACATCGTATTGTTGGTATCCCATTCCCATCACCCCCTCCAGCCAAACATCAATATTCGTATATTATTTGAGAAGGAAGCTTATCCTGCGTTAATAGGATATCCATCCCTCACACATCAAATTAGTCTGCAAAAATGTAATTACTAAATTCACAATTGAAAAAAAAAGAAATGAAAAAGAAATAAAAAAGAAGCTTTTAACTACTTTTTCTTCCTCTACAGAGTTCTTGGAGATGGAAATCAGGACGGCATAGAAAACATACGCTCCTGTGAATAAAAACTGCAGATGACTATTGGTATAGAGAAAAGCTGTAATTTAAGAAAAATCAGACATACCTCTGCACCAGCAGCTTGGTAACCTCTTGTTCTAGTGAGCCTCCCTTCATACTTCAGCACAATCTCCTTTGCCTGTCTGCACAAGACAGTGGAATTTTGTTTTACATTGGTCCTGTTACTCTCAACACCTAGTTCTGCACAAGCAGCAACCAGCAAAGTAGCAAAATGCTCTCAAACACTGTCATGGACTATGTCACACTAAAATCCTTAACCAGGCAAAGCTTTTTTCTTCTCCTACTGAAGTTTTTACTATCACTTTAAAACCACTGAGAGCTTTGTCTGAGAAAATTCGACATTCAAAACTCTTACTGCAGGGAGAGTTCTCTGTTCCTTTAATTTTTTTTCCTCTGTCATTTTAGTTCAGGTCTTTCTTAAAATGGCAGAACCAAAGTGATTAAAATAAGAAGACCACTGTGATGGCATGTTTAATCTTATGTGGATACATAAGAATATGGTGTTGAGCTCTTGCAAGATGCAAAGAGATTCATATTCATCTGATCCTACTTCTGCTTACACACAGTCTTTGACCTCAGCAGAAGCTGGATGGGGACCACTGGAAACTCGTCAACACAGAAGTCATGTAGGAGCAGGGAGGCAGCAAATCACAGACCCCGTGTAACAGAAAAATCTCTCTTTGTTTCCAAAATTAAACAAGGACTCTACTGCTACTGGGACTTCCTCAGGACTGCAATGCCGTCCTGACATCAGACAGGGTTTTAAGAGAAAGATGTCTGATGAAGAGGAAAAAAATAAAGCAAGTCCCAAACAGACTGTACTGTGAAAGACCTGACACAATTTAGCCCAAAGAGTTGGTCACCCACCCTTCGCATTGAAAATTTGGTGTTGTTAATATAATAATTGCAATCTTAAGCTGTAAAACATTATTACTACACTGAATGTACCTACCAGCGTGCAGTATTTACTGCCATTTACAATATATTACCTGAAGATTACAACCAGCTCTCAGGTCTCATCAGAGCGTACTCACACTATGCTTTCCTAGCAGCTCTTAATCATTTCTGGGCTCGTTCCTTTCCAGCTTATGCTGGAAAACCGCGGCTGGAAACACAGTCACAGTCAGCGAGCCCCAGCGCTGCTTTGCAAACACCATTACCTGAGCGCCCGCAGCTTCTGCCTCATCGGCCACGGCCTGCAGCGGATGTTGGACATGATCTCCTTCTGGTACTGGATGTTCTGAAAGATCTGTTCTGGGTCATGGCTGTCAGCCTTCTCTTCACTGATATCCTCATCCGAGTTGCTGACAGTCCAGCACACACCCCACGAAAGAAAAAACAAGACAAACTATTCCCATCCAGATACCCAGCAAACTGTTGATTTGTACAGTATCCAATCTATCTGAGCAATACAACAGCAATAAGCAAGGGAACTCGCACAACCTTCGTATTTTAAAACTGATGAATAATTTGGATGATTTCTCCATCTCTGGGATGTGCCTCTTCCTCCCCACTGCTTGCTGCTCAGTCGTAACTCGTCCATGCTCCCCAGCAGGAATTCCAGTCTTTCCTCTCCCAGCATTTCCAGCCACACAGCTTGTACATCATGCTAGCAAGACATTCTGTATGTTTTTCTGGAACAAAGTGCTGTCTAAACATTTCCAGCAAGAGCACTTAACATTTATTTACTTGCCATGCGGTGTTGGCCTTTTACTTTGATTGTAATGATTGTAAAGTTTTTCCTTGTTAAAATGGGGGAAAGAAATGCTTAGAATGTTCTTGCCATTGTCTCCTGTTCCCTGCTGAGGTGGATGGGAGCATAGGACCCCAGCACACCAAGAATTACACATCCATGTAAAAAAAATTCATGCGCTCTGATATAGATTGCTGTGAATGATTATTAAATCATCTTTTCCTGATGCTGTCACCACATTTGCTAAGCTACAGCTCTCATTCCACTTGAAACAGGGTATTGTATGTGAGACAGCAGCAATATTCATTCTTGCAGAGACTCGTGGCTAGAAAAAAAATCTGTGGCCACTGTTTCCCCTTTCGTGAAGTGAACAGAACTGCAAAAACAACCAACTAGAAAGTTTTCTAGTTGCATTGCTGTGTATTTTTTTGGGAAAGTTCCCTGCAATTTTGCTGAAAAAGCAACACTTTTGAATCACTTAGAAATAAATCTTAACCTAAACCCTTCCTTGTAAGAGCATTCAAAGGATATATTTGGTCAGATTGCTGATCCATCACTCCACAGTCCTGGCTCTGACCTTCAGTCACCGTGGATATTCAAAGGAAATGCATAATACACAGGAAAAGCATAGAGGGATTTCTTACCCTGCTATACCCTGAACTCATTGGAGTTGCAGTGAAGATGTTTATGATGCAGTATGGAACATGACTTTTATGAAAAGAAAAAAAGAGGAAAAGAGGTTTAAAGTACATCTAAATACAGAGAGAAGAGTGATTTTTCTCACACTCCTTTTCACATTACTACACTCTGTCTAAATGAAAGGCAAAAGACAAGATCCCACTTTTTTGCTCGATAAGGAACATTTGCACTTCAGGAGAGAGGAGGATCCCTTACCTGTGGGGCGGCTCCTGGTAGGTGTAGATGCTGGCGTGCCGCTTCACCGTCCGATACTTTTTGCCAGACTTCGCAGTTTTTACTGCAGCAGCGCCTGGTGCTGCTGCCATGGTGGCAGGTGCCACCAGCACCAGGTGAAACTGTCACACTAGAAGAAAGCCTTCAGCTCACCGGTCAGATGTCTCCTAAGCAGCCAAACGTTATTAAGTAGAGAGCAGCGAGCGAGTGCCGAGCCCTGAAGCAGAGGACTGCTGCCTGCGCCTGGTGCTCCTGCAGCAGCAGAACCTGAAGCCTGGCAGTGCACACATGCCTTAAAGCGGCAGCACACAGCAGCCCCTGCCAGGGTGCTGTTAAGCGAGCTTCCCAGAAGTGAGGAAGGGAACAGAGTCCAAGGGTGGGCCAGCTGCAGTCCTTAATGCAGAGCCAAGTTTCCCTTGTCACGGATGAGGTGATCCCTCAGAGTGCCATCCCACCGCACCACGCTGGCTGGCTCTGGGTGATGTTTCCGACGACCACACTGGACTGACCGTCACCATTGCTTCATGTGTTTGAGAGAACGTTCTTGCTCACGTAAAGCAGAAATTGATTGCATTTTGGTCTTCACTAACAGAGAAAAAACGTGATGGCATTTTCCCGCAGGACTTCCAGGCCCTTTCCCAGAGGACAGCCCTGGCACAATGCGAGAGCTGCTGCTCTGCTGGGGCCTGGCCCCACCTCTCAGCACAACCTGCATTCACTGTACCTGGATTTACGATGTCTCTTTTGGAGGTATCAAAATACCTGCCATTCAGACAAGTACACGTTACCAAGCAATTCACTCTTTCTCAATAGCTGTAGTATCTTAGTTTTGCTCAATTCCATTAATTACCGTAACATTTTCACCATTTACTTTAATTATTTTCTAGATTATTGATAATAATAATAATTGTTATTCCTAGAGCTAAAACACTGGAAAACATTACCATCTAATGCTCATTTCCCATTTCTTCCCATTCTTAACTAATTTTATTACAAAATTAATTTCATAGATACTGAATGTACATCTAACACAGAAAATCACAATGAATGGATCAGTGGCGGGAGCTTGAGGACCTGTATTAAACAACTACTCTCCCTCTCTCACTTTCTTTAAGTCCTGGGGCTTTTTGTTGCACTTTTATGCCTCATTTTCCATCCACAAATATGGACTGTTTCTGCATTTCACAGGAACAGCATGCAATATATCACAAATTTTGAGGCAATGTGTCTATCATGATGATTATGTATTATTTCATTAACTATCACTGTGTGCATAAACTTCCTAAATTCACTCAAAACATGCATAAGTGCATGATAAAATTGATAGTAAAACTCTAGTTTTCAGAGTCAAATGTCTTATAACCAAAATACAGTAACAATAGGTTTGACTCAGTTTACATTTGTTTGAAAATTAACTAATCCATATAATCCAAGGTTACCTACTGGGCAGCTGACAAACTGTACTTGCAGGCAGTTGTATTTTCATGGTGGAGAGTTCCCTGACAGTTCCTGTAGTCAGCTCCAACACCACTTCTTCATGGCACTGGTACTGGATTGTTAGGACAGAGTAGATTGCTCTGAGCTTTGCTGGGACCAGCAACTTGCCACACGGTCAAATGAATTTCCAGTGCCTTTCTCCATCATAGAAGTTGTGGGTATTTTAGGTCACATTGTTAAAACAGAGCAAAACAGGCCAAAAAAACTTGATACTAGATTCTATTGCCATAATTTATTGCTCAGAACATGTGAGAAAAAGGATGAGTTTACAGAGACTTTTCACTTGTTCCTAACTTGGTATTTTCTCTCTGTAATAGCTCTGTGCACAATGTGACAAGGGTTTCAGTTACATAAATCAATGGTCTGTTGTAGTTAACTTTTATTTGCAGCCTCTGACAAGAAAGAACATTAAGTTCTCTCTGCTAAATTTCCTGTAGAAAACTGCACAGGCTGCTTTTCCCCTCCGCCCTGAGCTAATCAAAAATATTGCCACTCACTGAGAAATCTTACTTTTCCGTGATTATGGTTCAGTCCCTTGTACTATACTTATTTAGTTAAATAAATAAGGGACTAAGTAGTCACAAGCCTCACTACCATGCAAGTAACTCTCAGACCATAAATAGTGAGGCTTTTGAAGCCCAGAGCCCCAGGTGTATCTTGTTTGAAGCCTCCCCAGAAATCTGGGAGTTCCATTAGCATAAAGCAGAAGAGCCTCAGAACAGTAAAGAAATGCCCCGTCCCAGAGTTCAGTGAAAGCAGGCAGCTGTATTCTGCACCACCCATTTCATTCCTCCTTTTGTCACATGTGCATGGCTTCTAAACATAGTAAAAACCATTGGCGGAACCGCCACTTAGCCCTTTTCTATTTACTATACAGATTTTTCTGTGAACTGAACTCGCTAGTCCCAACCCCATTCTGAGCATCTTCTGTATGCATCTCCTTTAGCCACAACAGAGACTAAAGGGTGTAGCCTCCAGCATCCAGATTCCCAAGAAGAATGGACCATAAAAATTTTACTTTTTCTGTGCTGCGTTTTACTATTTTTCATAGCAAAGTCTGTAAAACAAAGGCTGTTAGAGCTCTGGCATATCAATATCTGTACCATGCTTAAAAATTCACCAGCCTTAGAATGGCTTTGTTGTTTGGCTTCAAATTCATGGGACAGAATAAGCACCCTAACATGCTCTCTGTGTCAGACCATCCATCAAGTGCAAGCAAGCAGTCAAAAGGAACAGGTATCAGCCCAGAATCATGTCTCCATTAAAAGGCTTATCACCTCTTTCCAGCTGGAAAAACAAACAGGAACTGTTCTGAATGCCAGAAAAGCCCGTTAAAGCTTTGATGTTCAGACAGTACTGCAAACACACCCACATCACCACTTTTCTGACCTGCTGCAAGATATGCTTTCAATTTTATAATTTAAAAGCAATAAAATGTCAGTTCAAATATATTTCCTTGGCTGTAGTTAGTTATTTGCCTTTGCATCTTAGCCAGTGGCACAGCACTGGGGAGCAGATTCTACTGCTTTGATCCAGAGAATAAGTGCCTCTCTATTCAGGCCAGCCTGCTAAAGTCCATTAGTTAGTTACTTATTCCAGTTATGTTTACTCATTGTTCTCATTTAGCAAATTCAAATGTTTTGTATAGATACATCATTTCAAGCAATGAGGAGTGGCAGCCTACCACCTATACGGCTCTGTGTCACCGCATGTCATACAGTGATGCTATTCTGGGCTGGAAGAATAGTGCAGCTTTGCACCCAGGTAACATGCCTGTTCCATCAGGTCCAATTGACTGTGTTGACATGCCTTTATTTTTTTCTGACCAGTGCCAGTTGGCTAATGCTAAAGATCTCTGCATAACACTCATTAGCAAGGCAAAAACATGCTACACAGAACTCTCAGTGCACCTTAAGTTTACTACACGTTTAAACCAAAACACACCTCTAAAACTGAAGATTTCAAGCTAACCAGGATGGTGGAACCTAGACAAAACTGTAAGTGTCTGATTCCTGGTGGTATCTGTAGAGTAAGCTGACCTCACTGCTGTGCTGGTCCTAATGGCCAGGACATCCAGCTTTAGTTCTTCATTTTGTGGTTTGTCTGCACCACATTCTCTTACAGAAGCAGAAAAATCTGAGAAGAAGCACTGAGTAACATGAGTAGAAATGTTAAACTCATGTTGCTGATGGAGGTCTTACTAAAGAAAATCTCCCTACACCCACAAAGTGGGTTTTAACACTAACATCCTGAATCCCTCAGAGAACATTAGCTAGACCTCCAAAAACTGCAGGAGAGAAACCCGACCATTTCTCCCTCTGTATTACTGCTCCTACTTCCCACCTCTCCCTGGGCTTCCAGATGCACTAGTTTTCATTTGAAGAAACCACGCCGGAGAGTAAAACTTAACATCAATGGTAGTTCCCAGGGATTACTACATTTCACAGAAAAAGCAATATCATTTTATGTGATGGTGGTATAGCACTACCAAAAACATTAAAAAGCTAACATTAATGATTTACATAGATTTAATTAGCTTGTATATCTTAACACATCAACATATTCATTTACTTTCCCTTTGTTAGAACAAAGCCTGGAGTATTAAAACAAGGGGACAATTTAAGCCTGACATTTATATGGCTCTAATACTGCCAGTGCTGAAATCACATATCTAATCTGAAGTTACTACCAAACACTAAAAGCACAATGAGCAGCCAGAGACTCATGAATTCAGAGCCCATCTGACAGGAGGATGCAGAGTGCTTTTTAAGAGAAAATAGAAAGCTGGCTTCAAGAGCTTATCCCTGAAGTTGATGGCATCCTCCACTGCACATGTCCCTTGCAACAGCCTCTCTAAAGAACTCTAGGATTCACTTCAGATCATAGAATTTGGGTTGGCTGTTCAACTCAGCAAGCAGTTCAGCAGTCAGAACAACACAGCTGCCTGTTTCAATACGCTCTATTGAATCCAGAAGCATTCTGGGGTTTGTTTTACTGTGAATGAATACTACAGTGGTTATAGATTTGACTTCAATTGTCATTAACTGGATGTAAAACAGGACATTAACCTTTTACTGCAAAACGTATAGTGGCAGCTCTCTGTGCGTAATAGGAAGTCTCATCTTTGATGCACAGGACCATTTTGCATTTTCAAACACTTAGCCAGGAAAAAAAAAAAGACGAAGCTGGTGAACTCTGCACATTGAAAATTTGAGCAAACAGCAGGCTATATTCCCCATGCTTGTCCATCCCTGTGGAGATTCAGTTTAAACTGCCCCTGTCCATCCAGCACTGCAGTTAAACTTTGACCTTTTCAAAATTTCCTTACTTGGGAAGTTCACATCCTAATTCTAAGGTGAAAATTCAGAAAGGACTGACGTTGTCAGTGATCTCTGTAAAAAGAGAATACCATCCCTCTAGATCTTTAAGTACATAAAACAGGTAGGGAAAAAATTATTTGGAAACACTGAAACTTGTGTGTCTTTAAGTGAACTAATCAGTAGCACTAAAAACATTCAACTCCATAGAAACCAGTGGTAGGTAACAACGCTGCTCAGCATCCAGGTTTGTGTGAAAATAACAAACTCCGCTTAGTTTGAGGATGTTTGCTTTAGAGCTGGAAGAACTACGATCAGAAGACAACTCGGTCTTCAAAGGAATAAATTCAATTCTCAAATTATAATCTCAGTTTGTCTGTTCAGCCCCCAAAGATATTAGAGACATTTAGCTGGATAAGAGCAGTTACGGGATTTCCAGGGTAACAGTGCCAAAGCCATCGTCTTCACTTACTGAGAGTAAAATTGATCTACTGGACTCTGTTAAATCATTGTCTCCCCATGAGTTTGTTTGGGCAGCTTAATTTCATACAGTAGGTTTTGCTCTACAACTTCTGCACGCTCATAACTCTTGCTGACATTTATCAGACTTGGATCAAGGGGAATACTCCCATCGTGGTTCAATTTTCTTGTGAATTCACATCCCACATAAAAAATCTTTCATTTAAAAAGCTCCTTGTGTAGTTAACTGATCTTACATCATCGTAACAGGACTATTTTTATTCATTAAATGATTACAATGACTATTAAAATATACATTTCTGTGACAATACAAACCACAACAGAATATATCAAATTCAGAAAACCATCAAGATCAAAATCAGGTTAATGCTTACACAAGTGTTTTAGAGCCTAATGCTATGACAGTGCCTAAGGACAAAGGGAAGCAGCCACATGCAGAGCCAAGCGCCCGTGGAGGGTCAGAGCACGTCCCACCAGCTTTTACAGCCAATGCAACTGATGTACATGGCCTGCAGCGCTGCCCTGATTTGCACAGCACTGCCCCAGTGACTTGCAGCTTTCTAATTTCACTTGGCAAGAAAGCAACTAGGCACCTAAGAAAACTTACTTTTCAATTGCCATAGGCTGTAGCTACTACTACTACAGGGGAATCTGCGTTTTGTGCAGCTTTGTCTGTCCAGCAGTATGACGTGCATCCTACAGACATATTCATTTCACCAGAGACCTTTTTGAAAGCACTGTAACTAAATTATTTTCCAGGCTTATGTGAGTCATTACAAGCCAGACCTAGGAGTCATCGAAAATGCAGAAGACAATTTTAGAACATTTAAAAAAAAAGAGAGAATTTTAACATTATAGAGGAAAAGAGAGGAAAAGAAGTTCAAGGAATTTCACAATGGCAAAAAGTAACCGAGTAGGGTTTTTTTTGTTTGTTTTTTTGTTTTGTTTTGCATTTTTAGCTGAGATAAAAACCTTTGCACAATTGCTTCTACGAGTCTTTGGGGAACGTATTTTTCCATTAGATTGTCTCCTTTTGGCCCAGGATGAGGACATGAAGAACTGTCAGTGTTTGAAATGCAGAAAGTTGGTTTCAATTCAAGTTGGTTTTCATTGTTCTCCGAACATTAGAACAGTTTTGCCCCATTTCAAGTATTCACTAAAAACACAACTTTGGTTTTGCAACACTTTGAAATGCATGAAGTTCTTGAAGTTGAAATGGATGAAGTTCTTCAGCTAAGGAGAATTGAAACAGGACAGCTGGCAGTTTTTTCAGCAAAGGCAAGGACTTCTGAGCAGCAACCGTCAAGCCTTTGAACTTCCTCCTGATCTCTGAGATCAGGGCTCACTAAAAAATGGGGGATAAAATCCAAATCAACTTAATTTACTGCTTAAGGAATGTTATTAATTCTATTATTGCATCACCTAGGAGGCCATTTCAGATACACTGTAGTCATCTCATTAGCAGAGAAGGATCATCTTTTGTCCAAGGAAAAATCCCAAACACAGCTCTGAAAAGTACTGTCTGCAAACACATGAGCTTGTTCCACTTGTTCTCCAGGATATCACAAACACAAGCAATCAGAAAAGCCAGGTGTATCAGCCTATGGTTACCTGATCACCTGAATTCAGCACCTCTTCATAGCACTTCTGACAGTCCCGTCTGTCCCCACCTCCCAGAGTAGTTTTTAGCAGATCAGTTCTTTGATTTGGCTGCCATTCAGCAGCATAATCCCTACTGTGAGTACAGGAGAGGTAGTGGGAATCAGCCAGGAGGATGCAGAGAGTTGGGTGGGCTCATCCCTTTCAACAGTAGCATGGATTTACGCCAAAGGGATGATGTAACAACCACCTGAGAGTTTTTAAGGCTCACAAAATCCCCCTGCAGCAGTTCATTCACAGCCTGTGCCTCTCGTGGAGTATTACCTTCAAGCTCTGGCTGGTCCCTTCCTCCCTCCCTTGGAAATGTACCTGCTTCCTCTGTTAAGCTTGTCTCATCATTTCCTTATTCAGCCCCAAACTCCTTTAGTCTTCCCAGATCAGACTTCAAAGGCTTCACCAAAATCCATCCCTTTATTCTCCGGAGGAAGGTGGTCCCTATAACTTTTCCACAGGGAAGCTGGTGCAAACTTTCTCTTTAGACCAAGAACGCAGAGCAAATTAAATGCAGCTTTCAGTGGCCAACATGCTCATTCATAGTGGCCTTGTGGCCCATTTCTGTTTCTTAGCACATGAAACATATGGTAAAAATGCAATGAAAGACAGTCAAGCATATACAGAATTTGCAATATGAAACCAGGATTCAGAAACTCTACCTAGACAAAGTCCACAAACCATCAGAGTCAACCATGCATAATGAAGATATATAATATCCCTTGCCTGGAAAACAAATCCAGCTGATTATCTCTAGATGTAATTTAGACTAGACTGGTAATGAGAGGAACTGGTAGCATAATGATTTAGTTAGAAGAGTTTTCTAAGGAAAAGACATTTGTCATTAAGAAACATTACTTTAACATATATATACACACACACACAAATACATATATATCTATATTTATAGGTACACCTAGTATCTATAAAATACATCTAGTACCATCAAGAAACTGCCAAGGGAGAAACTTTTAAAGCATAACAAAACAAAATATCAAAGCTTTGGAGACTTCAAAACATTACGCACTGGCACAAAACCATTCTTAATATCTTCGTGCAAAGACAGCGTGTTAGTGCCACCGTAACTCAATAAGATTAGTCATTCCTTCTTACTCTACCCATAAGACACACCTCAGTTTCTAGGAATAATGATGTTAAGATTGATGTTTATTAAAAGTATCAAAATGTTTTTGTATTATACACAGTCTCCAAAGTGCCCTGCTGCCTGAGCTCACCTCGGACTGGACGACCTTGAAAGTGCTTGAGTCATGGGCAATTCCAGCTGCCATCTAAACAACCATCCTAAATCATATACATTGTCATGTTCTCATTATCTGGACTTTGTACTTTCCCCGCCATGGAAGGATGTTCACATAAATTATACAGGAAATGAAGCAAAATGTAATTACAGTGTCCAACAGCTCCAAGGCAGATAGATAGCACAAGGCATGGAACACAATTCAACAGTCAGCTTTCAATAAATGTCACCTGGTAGGAAGAATCTGAATGCAACATATATCACTAAGCCATCCGCTTTGGAATTATATCATTATCTCATCATAGGAATAAGGAGTTATAAGGTTATGGCAATTTCAAACAATCAGCTTTCAATCAGATTTCTCAAAGGGACTTTCATTCTTTGCTTTAACACATCTCCATTTGGACTTTAACATATACTAGCAAATTCTATTACATTGTATTGAATTGAGTTATCCCAATGAAAACATTTCTAGTAAGGTTAACCCAGACATTTAATAATCCATTAGCACCCTCAGTTTTTCAACATAATTTTTCTCATAATAGCTTTTTATTCTCAAAAGGAAAAGGCACAGCTACAGAGCTTTTGAGTGTTCTGAACTGATGCGATTGAGCTGAACAGAACACTACAATAATGAATAAAATCACATTTTTGCCCTTGACTTCAGTGGATGATAAGTCAGACCCATAGCCTTTAGCATTAAATGTTCATAGCCTAGTTTCTAGAAGGGAGCACAGAACACTGTCACATTTTCAAGGGGAGATTCTTTCTTAACCCATTTTAACAGGGTAAAGATCTTGGGTTTTTTGCATGTTCGGATTTGGGGAGCTTTTGTGTGTGCGCTATGCTCAGTGCAAAAGGGTTATAAGAACAATGCAAAAAAGGCAAAATATAGTTTTAAACACCAAGGAAATACAAAATTGTAGTATCTCTACACTTTAAGTAATCTTGTTCCTCCAAGGGCCTCCTCATGCAAATATCTAAGCACTACTCTGCTACCAAATTGTTATCATCCAGGTTATGGAGGTGCAGTGTTTGAGCCCCAAAAGTTAGAAAAAACACTCAAACTATACAAGCAGCATAGAGACTTTCTCAGATACTGTGGTAATGATTTTTTCCTACCTGCCAGCACACATTAAACACACGCTTTTTTTTTGTCTATTGTGTTAATTGGTCTCATGGCATTTTTATATGCTTAGTAGGTGGAATGTTTTGAGAAAGCCCCATAACAGACAGTATAGGCTTAGCTAAATTAACTTATCTAAGATTTGTTATGTGCTATGAAGATGCCTACGGGTAGACTAAGGCTTAGCTCACGCAAAGCAGTTTAAGCCTTGGTAAAAGGATTGTGGATCACAACCTACCATTAATACTTTTTCATTAATGTTGCACAGCAAAATCAGACTGATTAGCTTCATGTTTTGCTCCCCTTTCTCTTTTCCTGTTCATGCTGCAATCATAAGTTCTCCTGTACTCACAAAAATTAAAATTTAACACATTTTTTAAAAAGCATATACTCTTCTCAAGGTTTTAAGATACCCAGTTCTCTTCATAATTTAAAAACATACCCCAGATGAAAACTAACCACCGTAATTATATCAATAGAATTAAACAAAATTTTTTTCAGGTTTAATTGAGTGCAATCTCTTTATACACTCCTAAATCATCTTAGCTGTAACTAATACTGATTTAGTTCAGTTGGGTAACTGGTTTAAATATCTAAAGAATTAAACTGAACCAACTCCAACTTAGAATGTTATTTAATCCAGCCTGTGCAACTTGTACATATATACAGACCTTTAAATATGAATTCAGATTTAAAGCACATGAAAAAGAGAGTGAACACAACCACTGAAAGTACTAGTCTATGATCTGATTAGTTCCTTCAGAATGTGCATTCAGTTCCAAAGGGATGTCATGTCTACCAATAGGTAAGAAAAAATAACGAAAATAAAGAAATCTGTAGGGGGAAAAAAAAATGAAGAAAAAAGAACATCAATGAGAGTTAGTTCTTATAAAAAAAAAGTCTTACTTTTATCAGCAAAAGGATTTTCCTTTGAGGCTTCATTTCCATTATCATGCAATGAATCTTCTGCCATCACACACACAGATGTTCCCCTAAGTCTGCACAAATGCCAAAAGCTCTTTGTCTTAATATCCACTCTGGAAGGACTTCTTTGTTAATGAGGACAGATTAGCAATATATTAAGTAATGTTCCTGCATCTGCTGCTGGTCCTGAGCCTTTCCCTTCAATGTGGTCCGAGTCAACTGCTATACAAAATGAGCCTGGAGGAAAGTGAAGTATATAATGAGCTTCTTACAGGCAGAAGCCCAGTAAGGAAACAGGGTGAGAACAGTATACTGCTTTTATTTGCAACTATAACAGTGTATAGCTGAAGTTGACTCATCTAGGTATGAAAAATAGGCCACAGACCTTTCAATCTGCATGTGACAGGAAGTTAAGTGCAACTATAATGCTGGAAATAAACTTGAATTTGCTGGTCTGATTGAAATGCATTCATAATTAATTTCACCATCAGATGCAGTTTCCAGAGCTGAAAAACAGCCATCCACACTTCTTGTTACACATATAGGGGTAAATCCCCACACAAAGAATGGTGTTTCCAGGGGGAACTTACAGGACTTAGTACCTCCCTCTTTGCTGGAGGATTCCGGCACTCAGCAATTTTGCCAATTTTTTCTTGCAGAGAGAGCAGAAAGCTCCACCGTGTGGTGAAGCTGCTTTCTTGTAAGTTACTTATTACCAGAGACAACCGTTTCCCTTGGTAAATGTGTTTTATCCTTAGCAATATTTAGATTAGATTTGCTCTTGAGAAAGCAAACAAAAGATTGAAAAGAAGATGTTTTCAGCTCAACAAGAAAACAGGTGAATAGTTTATTAGGACATAGTTGAAATAATCAGTTCAGAATATCACAATTTCATTTGGGATACTTAAAATGTTTTCCTTGGCCATTTGACTAGAACACTATGACAATTACAGCTCTTGAACTAGTAATTGGTACAATATGGGACTCTAGATGTACAGTCCATTCAAAGAGCAATAGCCTTGACTCATACAAACTTTACGATATTATTCCCCCTTTTCTCTTTTCCCATAACTTACTCGCAGTACACTTACGATGACATTTCTAGCTGATAAACAACTCCAGATGCAGTTGTACATCTAGCTGAACTGCACAGCAAGAGATGGCACTGGGAAGCTCAGGCAAGACCAAGAATACTAAATTCACAGGAAACTGATGTAAAAAGTCTAGAAACAATTAAATCTCTATGTGAAATCCAGATCAGCATTTAAAACTTAAAGACCAGTCTTGAGATTCTTTAATAAGAAATGGTGAGCAGGTAATTAGGATAAAAAAGATAACCTATGTAACATACAAGATACTTTTATTTTAATATATTTAATTTACTTTATATCCTTCTTTCTTCCTGAGATATATCGTTTGCATCAATTTCTCTTCTTTTTTCTTTACTGTTAAGATTTGAAACATTAAAAATAGAATGTTTTTACTTCATCCTTTCTGCTGAACTCTTTAGTAAGCTTTTTAAGCACTACTCCTTCAGTATAGCGTAAATATTCAATGCTCTATTAAATGTTGAATATCTGCAGATGGCTATAGAGATTAGTATCATTGTTGTTAACACATATCAAAAGGAAAGCTAAGTGAGTGGATATTTAGGCTCTGATTCAAAGCATACTGAAGGTTTTTAGTAGTTTTTCCAGTGTTTTCTAAGGGCTTTGAAAATGCTCTGGTGGGACCAAGGATTCCAGCCTGAGAATATTATCGCTATTTCTACAGGATGAGGACTCCACTTGCAACTAATTTCCCATTTTGGAGCAGCAGAACAGGTGGAAATGTAACACGGTTTTCTTCAAAGTCTGATCCCACATCCTCTTAATCAGAGGGAACTAATACGTTTACAAAAGCAACATCCTCTGTGGAAAGGTGAATCTCTCCTTGGAAAGGTGAATCTCTAAATGAGATGTTTTTGAAACAAAAAGAGGTGTCTTATTCAGATGAGTAATGCATAGACTATGTTTCCCAGAAATGTGTAATGTGACTCCATTGTCTAACTAACCATCATAGAACAAATTTCTTCCTATAATGATGAATAAGAAGATAAACACTGTAAATAACAGAACACAAAATAAGCCTGGAATGCCGACCACATTATATATAATGTTCATAGAAGTTTTTGAGGAAGGTAAATGAAACTTACATTGGGAACAACGACGTTTCAACTGCCAGAGCAATGTTCTGAAAACTACTTTGTCAGGCTGTTTAATTCACTGCTTGAAAGGGAGGTGATGCATCCAATGTCGAGTGTTCTTTTCCTCCTGCACACCCAAAGTAGACAAATTCTAAAAATATAAATTTGTAAGTACCAGGTCCAGACATTTAAGCTGTTCTGTTTAAGAACAAGAAAATAATCTGATTTTGTTTTAATCTGATTTGGAATTTGTAACATGACCTAATATGAAGAAACCAGATCAATGAGATTAGGAACCTACACTTCTCCAAGGAAAAAAAAAAGGCCAATAGAACAATCCACAGACATACACAGAGACAAAACAACCGGAATCTGAGATGAATGTAGTAAAACAAGATTCTATCATTTGAGATGCAATCATTTCCTGGAACATTTAACATTAACGTGATTTGCTACAGGTCAATTAGGAACCAAGAATACCTGAAAAGGAAAGGTTCAAGTCACTGGGTCACAAATCCCCATTTTAGAAGATGAAAATTCTTACACGCCCATTACTGACAATATATTCTCACCCTGGCCGGCGCAGCATCTAGCAGAAATTTCAGGAATGGGAAGAAAAGGCATAAAGGCAATGCCTAAAGTGTTTGTCTCCTCATTAGGGGTAGCATCTGCAAGATACAATTTTATAAAAGTGGAAAATGTAGCAACGCATCAGCTACCAGGCAACAACAGGAAGAACTGGGGTGACACAGGTCATGTCAGACCTGATGCTGAAGCTCAGTTATTCAGGATGTAACAACAACTACCATTTATCCAAACCAATCCAAAAGGAATTGCTTTGTGAGACCAGTATGATAAACAGCATATTGTCATCTCTAAATGTGCCACAAAGTCCAGGTCGCAGAACATCTCAGACCTCAGAACAACTAAAAAGCTCAATATTAAAGGCTCAATTAACAATGAGTGTCACTGATAGTTCATGAACCATCAATATTTCAGCAAATGAAGATGAATTATCAGTTAGGACAAATTCTCAAAAGATTGCTAGGAAGAGAAGTTACAGGGTAATCATGGGGATGCCTAAAGATTTTCTTTCAGTAATAAACATCTGTCAAAACCCAGATAAGCATGTCAATAATTACTACATTCTTGGTAATTACACTTTGATTCAGCTCTCAAATCTCATCCTACATCTCAGACCCTGTTGACAACTGCTTAACCAAGTTATGTTGCTTTTTTAACCAAATGTAGATGGTTTGGCTGCTTAATCTTTTTCATTGTAAGATCACCTGTTGGGGGTAATTGTCACTGAGTGTTTACATGAGTGCTACAATAAACTGCAATTTCCTGATCAAACAGCAAGAGAATTTCTTTTGTTTTAATCCTTTTCTGTGTGCACATTTCTGAAGCATAGCCAACAGAGCTACCCTCAGTGGTGGACCAAAGCCAGGAGGAACCTCAGGAGGAAGCAAAGGCCGCAGCATCTCCAGCTACTCAGCTCTCCATGAAGATCTGGTCATGAGATTCTTGTGGCAGCCTTTTGCCATGACCTCCCAAAATGATATCCCAAAACAGATAACACCTTGGTTTCCAGTGCAAAAATTTCCCTGTGATAGACCAGGGAAAGATATGAGCCATCACCAAGAAGCCATTTCCACACTGCCCACCATACAAGGAAATAAGGTGCTAGGAGACAAACCTGAAGTCTGAAATCCTCTCATCAGTAACTGGGCGGTTAAACATTGCCAACACAAATGAGGAGGGGAGAGCAGTGGTAGGACAGCTTGCTAGAGATCTTGAGGAAGTTCCATTAAGGAATTCAAAGAAAAATTATATTTGTTATGTAATAGTTCTTAGAGAAGAGTTCATGAACTGAACGGCCTGCACCTCCATGACATGATACTGTCAGTCAGTACAAATCTGTTTCCAAAGGAAATTTGCTTGGTCTCTGCCTTCCTATGAGCTGAATCCACAAAACCCTCAAGGAAATGAATGCTATTTCTACTGTAGTGAGCATCCTTTGTTCTGCTGGTTTGCAGAGCAAAGTGCCAAGAGGGGAGGACAGTAAAGCAGTTATGAAAAGAAAGGAAATACCATCCCCAAGTTGAATTTGACTGGTTGAGTTGGCAGGATGGGAACAGCAAGGGTATAATCAGTGAGAACGGGAAAACAGAGGGCATCTAGTTGGTGGAAAGATAAAACAGATATGGCCTGTTCAGCCTTTCAGTAGTGCTGTCAAACAGCTAGTCCTTCCGAAGCTCCTTAGGGAAGTCAGCAGTGACTCTGACAACTGCTGTGTCCCTAGATGTAGCTTCTTATGAAGCTAAGGCTTCATCATGACGAGGGCCTTCAGCTCTGCAGCCAGTGCCCCAGATTCTGTGCTCACCTTCCTGTCAGCCTGTGGCAGCTGAGGAGGCAGAGTCAGGCCCTCATGCTGGGCTGAAGCCTGGGAGCAGCATGCAGCCCCCAGGAGCTGTGCAGCAATGTGGCTTTTCTCTGGACCAGCAGCTCAGGTTCTGCAGATTTAGCAAGACATTCAGTATATCTTGCAAGCAAGCTCCCAGGGGCTGGAAAAAAACAGTGAACTCAGTGGGGTTTTGCCACACCAAGATCAGGTAGCCACAGAGGGATTAATGGGGGTGGAAAAACAACTAAAGAGCTCCTCAGCTCTCTTAGTAAGTCTGTGGTGATTTGGGGGAAAAAATGGGATTTAAAAGTAAAGGAGAAATAGTCTACCGCTATCTACAGTCACTACTCACTGACATAAGCTACAGGACTCTATTCACTCTGACCCAGTAAAAATTCACCAAGGCAAGGGACTAAAGCTTCGATGAATGTTACCAGCAAGGCCACGCACTGCTTACTGCACCAAAGTCCCCCTCCGGCTCTGCCTCAGCGAACATGCACAGACTCCCCGGGAGATGGCTGCAGAGACTGCGGCATTACAGCTGAAGCTGTGGCGTCTCAACCCCAGGGCCAGATACTCAGAGTATTTCAAAGGCACATGGACACTCCAGAAAGCTGCATCTTTCAAAAGTGCAAATCCCTGTGAGATTTTTCAAAACCTTATGAAAAAGGATGAAAATTTTAAATGAAACAATCCCCCCCCAAACAGACACTTTATTTTGAGGTGTTTTGTTCTTCCTTTTGATCATTTAGTTCTTCACATTCAGTTTTTGGTCATTATATGCTGCATAAGCACATTTCAAATCATCAGTGTCACATTTCTTTTCTTTCTGCTTTGTTGAAATGTTTTTTTGGAAGATATTTTGAAACCATTACATTTCTGTCTGCTGCAAATAGGCTTTTTCTGTTGATTACACTGATTGTCAAAACTGTCTTCTTTCCTGTGTTCGGTTGTCATTCAGCTGCTCTTATTTACTGTTCACCATACATTGTCAGTATATCTCCTATCCCTTCCCAGTTTACATTTTTTTTGATAATTGGCTATTCTACACACTATCTTGACACTGGCTGTAGGTCTTAAGCTCTAATTCAGCCAAGGAACACAAGCACGAATCCAGACATAAGCTTATGTATGAAAAGTTTGGCCAGTCACCTAGCCCTGGAAAACTAGCCCTGACGAGGAAGAAAGATCAACGCAACCTAAACAGAAATCTAAGCCAAGGACATGTACTCAATCTGTCTTAATGTGAACAGCTGCAAACCAAATTCTACCTCATCCTACCTGAAACAGCTTTAGCACAGGCACTGCAGCAACTTTAACCCAGGGAGATGTACGTGCCTTTACACAGCTCTAACTGTAACTTTTTGAGGTCTGAAGGACATAACATTGATTTTAGCCTGGGAACATCTTCTGAAACAGATATTAAATGTCATCACAGTCCAGGATCCCTTTTTAGCCCATAACTAATTGCAGCCTTAGTTTGGAAAGTCCCACAAAGAAAGCCTACAGAAGACTTCTCCCAAATGCATCTCTTTCCCACTGTTGCTTGAAATCTTGCTCGTATGAGGTTTCTCTGCCGTTCAGAATTCTTGTACTTACTCGAATCTGTTTCATATCCCTATATTGGAGGGACCTTTTGTCTAAACATTAAAGCAAAGCCTATCTATTTCTACCCAGTCAGGCTCTAGGCAAGATTACTTATAGATTCACATGCCCTTCTTATCATGCACCCATTTTTCAGACTGAATCTTAGAAAGCTTAGTCAAAGTGCTGATGCCAACTTCAGCCATAACCTCATTACGGAGCCAGCTACTGTTGCTGACCTTGGTTTCCATCTAGGTCTAATGAGCAATCCTAATGTAATCCTTTAAAAGTGCCTAACTATCAACCACAAACTCTACCCTCACATTAACAGCTAGTACCTTTGTTTTTTATATCCCTCTTCTTGCCCCAGCAGCAAACAAAATTACTCAGCATCAGACCTCCATCGACCTAGTTCATCAGGGAAAAAAAAACAACTTTTCAACATAAATCAAACTTCATGGCCTCATCTAAACCCAGGCCCTTAATTTTCATGATTACAGGGTATGCAAAGTAATGTGAGTCACACAGATATCCATTTGGATAAGACCATAAGACTTTGTTCTCCAAGCCCTGAATGTGCACATTTAACCTTCTGAAATCAATTTGTACAGTCATTACTAGCTGTTTTTTCATGCTTGCGGATTTGAGGCTTGGCTGTTATTGAAGAGTTGATTAACTTCAAAATTGCAGAAACCTCATTTAGCTAGGGGGACATTTCTGGAGTTTAATTTTCTAACTGAAAAACAACCATAAGAGTACATTAAAATTATCTAATTTTGAAACTCTGAAGCTTTGCATGAGAATTTGCACTTGGACATATCTTATTTGTTTTTCAAAAATACTTTCAGTCATTATGTCACTGAAATTAGACGTGTGTATAATTTTTTCCCTATTTCTTATTAGAGAGTCTGAAGGAGATCCTGTTGTAGCCTGCTTGCAGTTTACAGTTTCTAAGAAGAGTGAGAATTACATATCCTAAAACAAGGTCCATAATATGCCAGGTACAGGTCAAGGTCCTAGACCTATGCATAAGTACAGAGATAAACGCTGAACCAGGCAAAACAATTTATTTTAGAAATATCTCATTACTAAAGCAGAAAGGACAATTAACCACTTTGTTTCTTTTACCAGGAAAAGTTTCCCACTAAGAAAAAATATTTTATCAATATTTGTTTTGAAATTAAATCAAATTATGATAATTTGAAAAAGTCATATAATTGCAAATTAATTTATTTTCCATTTTCCCTTCTTATTTAATATAACATGTGATAAGGAATCTGTGAAAATGAGAGGGTGTATCTTTTTTATAGCTACACTTCACAGTTGTGAGAAAAGAATGGGTAGTATAAAATATTTGGGGAAACTTGAAATCTTCAAAAAAAAACAACGAAAACACGGGACCCTTTCGTGCACAAATCACAAATCATAGTCTTTGAGGTGAAACGAAGCACACTGCAATATTCTAAGCTTTTAAAAAGAGGTGATAAATTTTATCCAGACTTGGGAACAAAGGAAGTTGCAAAAGAAAGATTCTTCAATGAACACACAAAATTCAAGAACTTGTATCATCAGAGGAAGTATGAAAAGAGAGTTACTTTCCCTGCTCAACAAATAACTATTTTCTGCCTTTCACAGAAATCCTGTACTGGCTCAGTCACATTGGAGATGTTAAAAAGAAAAAAAAAATCCTGGCAAGAAATACTTTTATAATATATACCAATTAATACATAACTGTCAATCAAATATGCACTCTAATTTTTTCAGTTTTATGTTCTGAAGTAGGATTAAAATTCATGCATCATCATTTGGAAAAATGACGTTAGTATTAAATTATTAATTCTGAATAGGAACATTGCCTTTGTATCCATTTATTTTAAGTCCACACTGTTTCCTGAATGTGTTTCATTTTTCTATAAATGACAGATAGAGGTGAATATAAATGTATTTTATCAAATTATGGAAAAAATGGAATATTAAAACTACTATGAAATTACGTGTTCAGACTACTCATGTCTGCTGTCTGAAAAGGCCATATCAGATATGATGGGTAGACTAATCAAGTGCTGTAGACTTCCTAATTATGCAATAAAACAAATGACACTAAGAACAAGTATACTTTAAATGGTCTTACAGTATCTAATATTGATGGTTTTGTTGTTCCCACCTACTCCTCCCCACAACCTGATTGCTTTTTTACTCTGCTGATTTTCTTTACTGGTAATGCCTGTCCATACAGTCCAATGATTCTGCACATTTAAACAACTCTATTGATAGTTGACTTATTCACACCTTTCAGGAGGCATAGAAAAGCTGAAGAACATTACAGATGCCAATCAGAAATGTCCGTTACAGAAGTGTCACTTCATGCCCAAGAGACACAAATTTATTTGTCCATCCATACTCCTGAGGTTAAAGACAAAATACTGAGATATTTGGGGAAAAGCCTAGTTGCTTAAAGGAAAACTAAATGGTGAACAAAAGAGAAGCTTTGACTTCAAGTAAACCTCGTCTGGTTGGGGAAAAGTAACCACAGACAGTAATTTCTTCCCAGGATAGAGACCTAAATAATCTTCCAGACAAAGCTGTCTCAAGAATCTCTGTCTTGAGGAAATTCTGATAGGGTAACTGTGTTCTGGGTGTGAGGACTGCTCTACAGCAAGTATCTCCTTGTAATGTTGTTTAACTAGTAAACCAAAATCTAGCTCTTCCCATACATGGATAACAGTGTCCTGGAGGTGGCTAACTCATTCTTATATGATTGAAGAAATATCTGTACATGAAATAGTGAAGCACAGTCCATCCCTTATTTGGCTAATTAAGCAGAAAAATAGTATCAGCAGCTTTGAGAAAATCCAATGGAAATTTAAGCATCTGGTGTTTTCCACTCACCTCTTAACTTGGTCTTTCTTGGCAAATGAGTTGTCTTTTGGCTGATTTCCACTACAAGCAGAGAGCTTGCACTGTAGGAGAAGTCAAGAAGAGTCTTCACTTTCCCGCCATCCATCCTCACACCTCTCTAAAAAGAAGTGATAAGGCCAATGTAATCTCTTTGGGGACCCCAGGCATAGCGGGACATGTCACTAACATCTAAAAATTTTAGTCTCGTATATACAGTTGCAATATTTTTGACATACTTTCCCTACACTTCAAATGACTTGGGGATTCATGATGACCATTTCGGTGACTTCTTTTCATGCCACCCCCTCTGCTACACAAAAGACTGCCTTCCTTGCTGCTGTCAGCTGAGTTTGTGAAAAACAAGATTGCCAACAAATCAGTCAAAGAAAAGAAAATTTGTAACTCTCCTCCTCCTGAAATACTTTCACGTATCTACATTCCGTAAAAATTCTATGTTCCCGCGTTTATCAGGGGTTGCAAACATTACTGAAAAAGGAAAAACCCATATTACTAATTTTCAAAATGATGGTGCATGAAAAACAATCAGTCTTCTCCATTGAGTTTGATCTCATTTATCAGGAATACAAGTTTACAATAGCTGATGCTCAAAATAATTAAAACCTATTTCTTGCACATGATGAATACAGGTCTTGAACACATTCCCTCTAAACAGTTCCAGCTTTGGTTAAAGCAAGGCTACAGTAAAATGTAGTTTGGGGTCTCGTATATAACACCAGAAAAGAAATCATAGCAATATAAATTACATTTTGATCTCCAGCACGGAGAACGTGATAGGCCAGATTCAGCAAAGCATTTAAGCAAATGTTTAAATCCCATTGATTTAAGTGGGATTTAAGCACACATGAAGTACTTAGTTGAATTGGGGCCATACTGTGAAGGGACTCTTAGAACAAGGAAAGCACAGTAGGCTTTGGGGATCTTTATTTACTGCTCAGATGTTAAACTTAGCAAATTTGGCTTAGGAACCTGTATAATGCAAAGGAGCCAAGGACAGACTGCAAGAACATTTGGCTGCCCAGGGTCACTTCAGGATAATGCAAAATGGAATGGATTTAGTTTCTAAAATACTTTTGTCTTGTAATTTACAATTAAGGTGTGTCACCTTAATGCATCATTCAGCACTTTATTACACATACAGACTACAGATGCTGACAAATTTCTAGTGCTCTCATTTATTCATCTCCTGTTCTTCCCTCCCACTATTAACCCCAACCTTCTGGTTACAGGGTGAGGAGGAGGCATATGACATTTGCTGTTTGTCAGTCAACTCTCACTGCGTAACTAAGGAGAAAAAAAAAGGGGAAGAAAAAAAGCTAACACCACCAAGTACATCATCCTAGAATATGGTTTTCTGAGAGAGGACCAAACCAGACATTTCATCTCAGTTAAAGGAGTTGTTAAAATTATGTAATTTCTTTTGTAGGTGTCCTGGAGTGATATCAAAACTATGTTTAGTCTATATGTAATTTCCTAAATACTGTAGCTGTCACAAACAATTACATTGCCTATAGGATGACATTTAATTATTTCCTTATCTTTTCTTCTTGGCTCTAGATATTATATAAGTTTTCTAACTCTACTAACATTACTACAGATGGTTGAACTATTTCTATTTATCTTGCAGAGTAGAAGTTAGCTTTTGGGGACATTAATAACTCTTGTTGTCAGCTTTCTTTTTGGGAATAAACATATTTCCAGGGAAGTCTGGGAAGCTTGGTTCCCTAGGTCTAAAAATAGCCCAACAAGAAACAGAACATTATATCATGTCCAAGCACTGCCATATGTAGTGAAATTAAGACTCAGGGTTTTATGAAATCACCTAATCATATTTTAAAACAGATTAGTTTTGAGATCAGTTTTTATTTAGCAGAATGCTCTGAGACTTATTGGAAACCTTTCTTGGTACTATCTTCATGGCAGGACCAAGTTAAAACATGATCAAATTTTAGTGAGCTAAAAAATCCACTTGATTATATTGCTCAGACTTATTTCTAAAAACATTTAATTATATAGATAATATTGTCAAAACTAATAATCATCATAATTCCCATAAATAATGAGGATTATTTTCTGTTAAATAAGAGATGAGTAACGTTTTTCAGGGATTTAAATAGGTATGAGGGGGATCCTAACTAAAGTCATCCTAGACTTACAGATAAAATTTGCAGATTTGTGCTGAACAATTTTTTGATAGTGCTAGAAGCTAATCTCACCTTTCCTGATTCCTACCTCGTGGCACATTTTCAGAAGACCATGTTTCATTCCAGGTAAGATGCATGAGTCCACTTACAGTATAGTCACTGCAAAGCAAGTATATATGATTATTCATCCAGATCACAAAAACTCAAACAGTGCAAGACCAATTTAATTATATGATAAACTGACTTCTCTGTCATCGCATGCATTTTTATATCTGGTAGTTCAACCCTGTTGACAAAGTTGCATTAACCCGCAAAAATACTGACCTTTGTGGGTGCAGGCATAAATGAGTACAAGCAACCCTGAGCATACGAAGGATCAGCCCTACTTGTTCTCACCTGTGTTTGTGTGAACTGCTGTAATTTCATTACACGGAGTTGTTCTGGATTTGCTAGTACTGTGTTAATCCCAGCCTGAAATTTAGAACACAACAGCCTCTGAACTGAGGTCAAGTGTGGTTCTAGTGATTAGCAGATAAATTAGGAAAATACTCAACCTCTTAAAAGGAGCATACTCAGAAACGTAATTGGATAGTGAATGAAATCATTTGTTTAACACTGATTAAAACATTTAAGCATCACAATGGTTTGTGCTCTGAAAAAGCATATTACCTGACAGTTCATATCAGAAAACAAAGAATCAGTAACTAAGTTTTAGCAACAACATTCATAACATTATGACTACTAAAAGAACAGTCACTGTAAACACTTATCCCAAAGCAAATTTTTGCACTGCTCAACAGTTATTTACAAAGGAAAGAAGCTTAATTTTTCTTCATTCTTAATCCTGACAAAACACATTGGTGTCATTTACCTCCTTAGCTGAACCAGGCCTTTTCTTCTGAATAGCATAATATGGCTACAAAAATCTGCTGTGGGAAAAAGATTTAAGTGAACAACTAAATAAAAGTGATTTTTTTCTCCCCTCAAGAAATATAGTAGAAGTTTCCAATACTTTCTGTTTTCACTTACCAAGCTAAACTCCCAAACAGTAGAGAGCAAATAGCTTATGTGGCACAGTAATACAGTATTTTCATGCTAGACAGGAAAAAAATAAAGATTTTTCAGTAAACTTTCTGTTTGGTATATTACTACACTGAGCTGATGTCAATTTTATTCAGAATTTATGTTGCATGCATTCTGTCTTAAAATAAAAAGCTGAAGAGGGGCTGTTCTGATTCAGAAAATACAAATCCATACACCATTTCAATTACTTGTGAAGTAGGAAATTCAGGAGTTGCAGTGGGTCTGAGAATCTCATGTCTGTCAAGTTAAAATGCTTTAAAAATACTCATATGAAGTTAATTTTTAATTAAAAGAGTATGGTAAGAATCAGACTAAGAGGGAAATAATATAGTATACCAATATGTTGTTAATTAAGTAGCTAAACCATCTGATTGACACCAGTATCACCCCAAAATATGTGAACAAAACTCACTAAAACTGAATTTATTAAAAACAAAAAGAAAAAAAAGTCAAAGCGTGATAAATTCTGCAGTGAATTGTGACCCTGCTGTTATTCTTGCTGCTTTATATGCATAACACCAGTAACAGCAATAATCCAGGCTGACCTTTATGTAATCAGTTAAAGTCACATCAATAGGACAATTTTCAAGGGAGAAAAAAGGGGGTGGGGAGGAAAGAGGTGAGTGAGACTAGATTTTTCAAAGGGGGAAAAAAAATTGTTAATGTTTGTGGGCCACGGCTAGTATTCCTTACAGCAAAGTGAAAGCAAAGCACAGTAGTCTCACCCCAGCTTCTCTCCCCCCCCCCCCCCCCCACCCCCCCGTGCCGTTTCTCTCGTTTCTCTTACTTCTTTTTTGT
>VXAL01004234.1:90830-108077 GCA_013399475.1 Chauna torquata
TTTTTTCCTTACTTGTATTAACATGAAAGGGCTTAATGGTTTAGGATGACTCTGCTTGAGAGAGGGAAGAGTCTAGGACTGATAAGCTATGAAACCCAGGGAAACTGCACTTCGTTGGAGTCCTTCTGAAAGGCTCAGAAAACACAACCCCCAAGGTCTGCCATCATGTTCTGTCCTCTGCCTCACTACTGAGCGCCATGAATGAAGGACTAAAGTGGCATTTATAGGATGTGTCTTTTTTCAGACCACAGGAATCCTGAAGTACTCAAGCTAATGCTGTGCAGGTTTGCCTGAGCCTTGGAAGCCATCCAGCAATTGCAATGGAGCAATCAGGAGAAATTAATTTCATGTACTGTTTGCGTAAAATACCCTGCTTTAGAGTAAAGTAGGGCATTTTGATCTCAAACTGGTGAGAGTAGGCTGTTTCTGGTACCAGAGTTATTTTAACACAGCGAAGAACTTCATTGCAGGTTTCAGTGAAGGCGGACCGCTTTTTTCATTTCCTTGAGTTTGTGACCATTAGCTTAAAACTGTATTCATGCCTTCTACAGTAACACATATGAGGAAAGCACAAGGCAGGACCATCACCGTAGGCTCCCAGCAAAACACTCTCAATGGTGTAGCACGAGGGAACAGAACGGCACTATGCCCAGCAGGCAAGGATGCAGTTTCACCACCCTGACACTTTGCTAGACTAATACATCTAGTGGGACTCAGCCAGTGACGAGACTCTAAAGGAATGGTGAAAACCCAACTTGGCTAGGGGAATTTATTATTATCGCAGATGAGGAGGGAATTTACTGAAGGGATCATCCAAATGAGGCTGGAAGGCTCTAAACAACTCAATTGCTCTTGTTAGTGTCTAGGGGATAAATTATCCCTCAGATGGAAACTAAACCCATAAGAGGGGAAAGTTATTTGGTAAAATCACCATGATAAACCACAAAGAGCCATCTCAAAACAAAGCCATTTGCATGCCAACAAAGAGGCACAGATTTTAAATTCCCAGCTGTAAATGTTCAAAATCTTCCAGAGAAGCATTTCTAGATCTCCTTAAACATGGCCAAAAGCACAGATCTTCCAGCTATTCCTCCTGGTTCTGTAACGTTGGCATTGGGTGATTCTCTGTCATTTCTCACTGAAATCTCCTCACAGCGCATGACCTCTGTGTAAAGCTACTGAGGAACAATGCCACAGACAACAGTTTTCCCTGTAGCTTTCCTCTGTTTTTACAGGTTATCCTTTACTGTTTGAATGTACTTAGGTAGATTTAAATGGCAATTACTTAACGCATGTCTTACAAATTTTATAGCTGAGCTATGATTCTATTATACAGACATTTCTGCTGTGACTCAAATCAAGCTCTAAATCACTGCAGATAACAGTGTGTCCACATGAATTCCTGCTATTAGTTACTTAGGAATGCAAAGCAACTAAAACAAACAGCTATCCCTATTATTAAAACCACCATAATTTCCATAATTAGTTTTTTTTTTTTTCCCCTCTCTCTTTTTCCTTAATAAAGGAGCAAAAGGTCAGGGCTTCTAACACACAAACAAGAATCAAGAGAAGAGAATAAGATCAAATATTTTGGTTTTACCAACAACTTTTAGGCTCAAAGACTAGCGAGTCTGTGGAAAAGTCAATACACAGAACTTGTGGGTGCCATTATATCAATTTCTGCTGCTTTTCCAAGAATCTCATGATCATTTTATGTGGCACTTGCAGGAAACATAAAAAGTTAGCGTTGAAAGCAGCAACACAGCAGTGCTGTAACTTGAAATGCAAATACACATCCATCCAAAGATTATTCCCAATAATAGTATTAAAAATAATCACCTCTATGAATTCTGAGAGGTTAGGATGTGTGGGTCTAACAGGTACCTGAGCACTTCTCTGGAAGACCATCACTGGCAGTCAGATTACAGGAGGAAGAATCCAATAAATTAGGCCATCCTTTTGAAGAAATGCTAGAGTTGATACATAATCTGTATCTGAAGAAACATCCAATTCCTGGGAATGCAACACAACTACTGAAATGAACACACAACCACAAAGAAGTAAGTAGTGACTTGTTTCCAGAGCACTGGGGAGACACCTACTTGTTCAGCTGCAGGGGACAAAAAACAGTAGTGCCAGTATGCTATAGAGTAATGGTCTTGAGGTGTAACGATTCCACAGGTGTACTTTCATTGGGCATTAACACACCACCCCTTTATCTCACCACAGCACATCCCCTGCACCTGTCTAGAAGCTGGCCATACCAGCTTGGCACACACTGCAGAAAATCCCATGTCTACAAGTAATGAGGGAGGGCCGATACTTGCTGCACTAGAGCAGCAGCAGAAAGCTGGGTGGAAAAACCAGCTCAGGCTGTTTTCATCAGGGTTTAATTTAACCCTGTGCTAGCACAGCTTAAGCTGTGTTAGTGTCAACTACTACTATGAGATTTATTAGAAAGGAGTGTAAATGTAGCATTAAAACAGTGTATTCTGTTTGGAAGAGGAAAGCACTTGGGATTTCTAATAGTATGCCCAAATATGCTTAGACTGTAAAAACAGGCTTTGGACAGTAGCGTTTATTAGAATCAAACTGTAGGAACTTATTTTCAGTATATCTCAAGTAGTCAGAAGAGGGGAGGAGATCCCCCAATAAATATACAATTAGTAACAATGATCTCACGATCATATTCCTGCTGCCTGAGACACTGGTTACTCATAAAATACCAAGTTGTGAATAATGACTGAAAATACTGTCACCAAGTGTGAAATAACGCAATGGAAAAGAATGGGTAATAATAAGAAAAAGATTTCTAAAAGTTATTAACCCACAGAAAGAAGTCTGAACATGATGAAAGGTAAAGCAGGACCTGCTGGAGAAATGCCTACATAGGAAAGCTGTAGCATTCTATTCTTTATGCCATCTTTCCCATAGGACTTCGAAAAACATTGATTTTCCTTGGTATATACTCAGGATCATGGGAACCACAACACATGACCTGTCCCCATGTTACTGATTTTCAGAGGAATGTGAAAAACTTATAAAGTGCAATTATAGGAGAAAGTTTATGGTATTAAAATATCTGCATAACAGATGAGATAGTGCTGTTAATATTTCTCTATCCAACCTGCAAATATACTCTAAAATCTCATTAGCTCTTTGGACAGCCACTGCCAGCGATGTCTGCACAATGCACGTATCCAAGCATTCCACACTGGGCCCAAGCTCAGCTCCTTTCCAAGAACCTTATTCTGCAGCCCCTTACGACAAGTTTCCACTAACATCAAAACATCCCAGCATTCCGCTTCGACTCTTGTTATAGTTTGTCATGATATATAAATCTCAATTAAACTAAATAACATCGTTTCTCTTATACTTGATGACTTCCATCTGATGACTACAGTAATCAGAACTGGCCATCTATTTTCTCTTTGTCTCTATATGTGTTACGCCCCAACTTGGATTTTCTCTTTGAAGACAAGAGACTCAAGATGGCAATAGAGAGCTGGAAAAAGCATATTTCAGGAAAGTACTATAAATATCCCTTTTGTTGCTTAATGTGTTGATAAACCTCTTGCTAGAGAGGCCTCTGGTATTAGTCTGCCCATCAGTGTCTCAGCAATTCCCATCTAAAATTATCAACAAATAATTTTGTCAGTAGAGAATGTTTATTTGCAGTTGCACAAATCCCAGTTTGCAGAACATTAGCTGCTTAAAACATAAGCAAACAGCCACAGTCTAGAAAAGTCAAAAAGTCAGTGCTGTGAAAATTAATTCATAACCTTATTTTGAAGTAAATTTAATGTTACAAGATCTAGTAATGTGCCCAAAGTATGTTAAATGTTAAGTGATCTAAGGGCAAACATTTTATTTCATTTTTTTCAACGGTGCTTAAAAAATATGATTTTAACATTATTTTAGAAAACAAATATACTTTTCTTTTCCTTAAATAAAAAAGAGGATTCTATGTCCACTTACACAGAATCACCCTACAATACTAACTGGATGCAGAGTTGCTGAATATGCCCTGAGACTGCTGTGAAGCATTGCTGTGTGCTGCTTAACAGCTGCTGCCTTCCATCCCAGAGGTGGCAGCCTATAAATGATGAATGAACTTATTCATACAGTCTGTAGCTATCAGAGATATCTAATATGCATTACGTACATCTGTCTAGATACATGTACACATAAACTGAATTTGGTTTAGTAACATTGGAAAGCCTCCCAAAAGTAAGGAATTTTAGAATTATCACTTATCAGTATTTCCCAAGATAATTATGTCCAAAAAAAGTAGTATTTTCTATGAGATTATCCTTAATTAGTATTTGTCCCTTGAAGATCTTGTAATACTATGCTTCCTCCAGCCCAAATGACCCTGTTAGCCAAAGAATTTGCTGTGTTAAGGGCTGGGCCAGAGTTGATAAGGGTTTATCCCTTTACTTCAGCGGACTTCAGATCTAGCCTATGGCTCCTGCCAGGGGAGAAAAACAGTTTTTTTAAGTAGGAAAGACAAATTTCTGCTTAAGCTCCTGTTTCTGAACAGAGCAAGTGTTGAAGGCTTTAAAGCTGATTACAAATTAAAATATCTCTGTCTCCAAATGCTTGCCTAACTTCAAACAATTGGCTGCCACTGTCTGCTGAGCTGGAGCTGCAGGGACAGGTATGCTGAGAGTTGACACCTATTTCAAGATCAGAAGAGGGCACTAGGGTTTAAGATATATTCGGAATAATCCAAGACAAAGAAAAAAACAGTGAGGTGTGTTAGAAATAATCTCTTGTTATATGAGAGAACCAGCAGAATAAAGTGAGAAAACACAGGCAGGGTGGGAGGCCCAATGGACCAGGTGCTGTGGCAGCTCCAGCGCTACTCAAGGGACATGTTCAGTCACCAACATTTACAGAAGTGCCTTCAGCTTGCAAGAGCCTCACCCGCCTACCGGAGTCCTCCCCTTCATCCCACCTCTCATGGGCGGACCTCAACACGTTGTTTCTCTGTTGGGCTGTTTGTGACTGTGCAGGCAGCAAACAGGTACACCACCAGAATGACAGCTATTCACAGAGATGCTGAGCTGCCCAACCCACTGAGCCAAGAAGCAGTCAGAAGGGTCAAGAGACATCCCCTGGAGGCTCAAAAGATGCAGTGAATTTCCACACCACATCTTAACAATCATAAAAAGCCACACACACCCACAGTGTTTAATTTTCCTTGTAGCTAGGAAGTACAGTAATCACACCATGTTTGTTTTTCTCTGCTAAATCCGATGTGGTGTTTTGATACAACATATTTTCATTACAGAGGACTTGCCATGTATTGTGCATGTTCTGTGTTAAAGGCGTACATTCAGTCGTGATGGACAGGCTGGGGTCAGGAGAAACCACTCAGAGCTGTGCAGTTAGTATCAGCCAGCTCAGCTGTTTCTTCTCCCCCTGCTGTCAGTGGATAGAGGACTACCCAGAGAAAGAGAATCCAAGCAAGGCTTTTTCTCTGAAGCACCTTCTAGAGGAATATTTTGTTCCCTATCGGCTGTGCAGGGAATTTAGGAAGAACTGTGCACATATCTGAGTAGCTAAAATGGACATGTAGATATCCACTATGTATCGATAACTCCATATAAATCTGAATGCAAGACATAAGAACAGCTGTACTAGGTTAAGCCAAATTACCATGTCTACTAACAGGAAATAAGAGGGTAAGCCATACTTTCCCATGCATCCTCTCCCACCTTCCAGCAATTTCCTGGTCAGCAGCGTCAAGTCAGATGCTTTTCATTACGTATCCCTTGGTGGATTTTTCCTCCATGGATTTGACAGAAGAGATGACACAAAGACCTAGAATACAATATAATGAGTTCAGTTTCCTGACATTTATGTTGTCACCAACGATCAGCCTTGAGATTCATCCTCACCCCACACAGAAGTCAGTCCTACACTAAGCCGCTGAAGGAATACCTATCAGCTACAACTGGCTCAGAGGCATCAGTTTAGCATTTCGTCTGTAACAACTCTCCACTTGCTATGCCCAGTCCTTACTGCTGAATATGAAACACATGCAAGTGTGCCTCCTGAAAGTCCACATTCATCCAAACCAGCCTAACAGAAGCATTTAGCTTTACGTTTTCATGACTTGGAGAAACCAGAGGCTAGAAAGCCGTTTAAGAGAAGTACCTCAAATGTAACAAGTTTAAAAAGACATCCACATCTTACAGCTCAAAATGGAAAAGCTGGTACAGCACCAGTGTTAGGAAACACTGTATACAAAAGCAGGGGGATAGATATGTATGTATAGCAACCTTCATACCACAGGTATCAGCTATCCTACAATCAGTGTAGAATCACTACGTTGCACCCTTCCTAATGGCATTAATTGTAGCATATATTGAAATATTGGAGGATGTACTTGCTAGGAAAGATGCAGCCTAAGAACATTTTCTGGCAGAATTTTTAAGAGTTATTTGTTTCTATACAATAAAACACATGAATTTTTTGTTATATCTATTTCAATCTACACAACTGTCCAGTATAGGTTGTATTAGGATTTCTTAGTGTTAGCTTGCAATAAATGAATTAGGTGTATAATATGTGTATTTAAGAGACATGCCATAGTGAGCAAAAAAAATCACGCATTAAGTATTATATTATCTATTATATATTTCTCTGTAAGGTGGGGGGGGCTTATGCCTAGAAAAGAGATGTTCCAAACCAACTGAGTGATTCAAATTGCACCATTATAACAAGGAGTTTTAAAATTACAAAGGTCCACCAGTCTTTTTTTTTTTGTTACCTGTCAGAATACAAGATCCCTAGCAAGAGTTTATTTTCCACTTAAAACATAACTATTATTTTGTTCTGCTAAACAGTGAGGAAAAACTGAATTTTTTATGCTGCATATAAGATACACAGGGACAGAAAGAGACAGGCACATTTCTGTGTAAATTAGGGCATAGCTTTTGCAAAGGAATATATTAGGTAGAACACAAAAAAAAATATTTGGGTTTCAGCAGTCTCCCGATGCAGCCTATGTTTGGGAAGAGACTCTACCAGCCTATACAGTGCGGTATCTATAAAAACTGACCCTATAAAAGCTTATTAATATGCAATTTTCCAATGTATGTGAGTCTAGAGTGTGTTTTGGAACAGAAAAAATATTCTCGGATCACTTGATAGTGCTGTACCCTCTTCCCTTGGACTAGGATTTTTAAATCTTATTCAGCATCTTTTAGATCATCTTTCAAACCAGTTGCTACCCAGACAGATGTCTCCTTTGGTCCAGTGGAAGGTGCTAGTATTAGTCTTCTAAAACCATAGAAAAGTATACATCATTGGCACAAATATCAACACACAAGGAATCCACATAAACTTGAGAGGAAAGGAACAAGAAGGCTAAATTACAGCTTTGCAGTGAGGTAAAGCTGTTGTATGTGCTGTACAAATGGGCTTTGCCAGGACACCTAAACGACCTATGTTATTCAGCTAACAAACGTGTGTGTGTAAATGTGATGCCAACTACACATCCACAACAGACTGCAGAGAATTCCTAAAATATAAGTTTTCTTAACAGGGTGTATCTTATCAGAATTTGATTCCTGTCTTCATGCTTTCTCCTTACAATTGTCTCATACCTCCACTGAATTTTTTTTTTTTGTCTTCACTTTTCAAACTCAAGCAGTTGACTGAATAAGCTAAAAATGCAGATTTATCAAACAAACAAACAATATTGTCTTTCATAGGGTCCACCACATGCTTACAGCAGGCATAACATTTTACCCAAGGACCAAAAATAAGAACCTGTATCTTGCCAGATTCTTCTTGTAGCCAGTAATCACACCTCAAAATTAGCAAAGTCACAAGCATGCATCACTGAAATGGATTATGTTACCGGACAGCTATTCTTTTCATGCACAGCCACAGACATGACAACAGAAGAGAGTCTGATTTCACAGATTAAATATATGATCTGCTACAGAGAACAAAAAAAGGCAGTAACACCCACAAAAAATTACTACAGTTATGAGTCAAGATTATAATACCATTGCCTTGGAATGTCTCAATATTTTAGCACAGACAGTGCAAGGGGCATACACTACCAGAAATATCCAAAAGTTTTCTATTAGCCAAGAAAATGTAACAAAATACTGAAGGAGGAGATATTCTTGACTGTAAACAACAAGATCATACCGAGGTGCAGATCTCAAAATACTGAAATTTAGTTCCCAGCTCCTCTGGTGCGTGGCTGGCTAGGAGCAGAAGGATTCTTTACTGTATCCAAGGAGAATTGGAAGCTGAATTTGAACTTAAGTAGTTAATTTATGGCTAACGATAGCAGCAAACATGCACATTTATCAAAAAAGTTAAAAACTTCAAGGGCAAACATTCACAAAGGTGAGAGTCAATAATGCCTTAATAAAGCTGGAAAGTAAAGGGACATAAATGAGTATTAATATTGTTTTTAAAAAAGGGAGAAGACCAAAATTATATTAATGCACATGTGAAATAAGAAACACTCAGAGCAAATAGAAAAATAATTAGGATAAAAAGTGTGACAGTTTAGTGTGATTGATTTGCTATTTGAAAGTTCATGATGAAAGACACTGCCTTGGAAAAGAAAAACAGGTCTGCTTAAAAGGCAGACACTCCTTACTGTTGTTCACGAAACCCTGCAAAATAATGAGGAAAAGTTGAAAGCTAGGGATATGTTTTGGTGAAAGATAATGACCTGGCAGGTAAATGGGTATAAAGACCAAACAGTGGCAAAAAGTGATTTCAAACAGACTTTTAGAGAGAGGAGCTATATTATAGGGAATTGCCCCTTTCTCTTAGAAAGGTGACAATAATTTTACAGATCTTCCTTTAAATTAGACCTTTGGTATTTTCAAGTACTGAATACACCATCAGGAAGCATTAGGAGCAATATGCCAGCTTCGCTGATCTCATCCATTTCTATCCGATCAAGCCAGTAACAGATTGGACAGACTGATCAGGATGAATTTGTGTGGCGATCAGCTCTGTCCAGAAGAAAATGCTACACTAACTTAAAAACGGTTTCCTAGTATTAGATAAAATGGTGAAAACAGCATGGAAAAGTAAAGGAATACTTCAAGACTTAGCATTTGTAAATGAAAGGATTTCTAAAGGAAGTGACATACTGTGCAGGAATTGCTCTAACACATTTAGCCCTTGAGCCTTTTTGCCCCTTAATGGGAGCACACTTCTGTATTGATTTCTGTAGGATAGCTGAAGATGCAAGTATTGTTATTCCCCATGAAATCCTCCCTGCTCTCGATAAGGCAAGGGAGATATGAGGCCGTGTCACGCTCCTTTCCATATTATCCACCTCTCAGGGCACAGTGGGAATTTACACTGAGGTTTAAGTTTAGCTCCAGCGTGTGCTTAGCTCTCCCTGATAAGTATACAAATGATGAGAGCATCCCAGGACTGTGCCCTTTCAATTATAAAACATGCTCTTTTCAAGACAAAAGTAAGTCAGCCCCCAACCCCACAATCCCAAACAGACAATAAAGCCCTGGAGAAGCTACAGTTTCAAAATAAGGAGGATTCAAGTGCACTGTCAGTAAGTTTGCAGACGATGACACCAAGTTGGGTGGGAGCGTAGATCTGCTCAAGAATAGGGAGGCTCTACAGAGGGATCTGGATAGGCTGGATCAGTGGGCCAAGGCCAACAGTACAAGGTTCAATGAGGCTAAGTGCCGGGTCCTGCACCTGGGGCACAACAACCCCACGCAACACTAAAGGTTGGGGAAGAGTGGCTGGAAAGCTGCCCAGCGGAAAGGGACCTGGGGGTACTGGTTAACAGCCAGCTGAGTATGAGCCAGCAGTGTGCTCAGGTGGCCAAGGCCAACAGCATCCTGGCTTGTATCAGAAATAGTGTGGCCAGCAGGACTAGGGAAGTGATTGTCCCTCTGTGTTTGGCCTTGGAGAGGCTGCACCTTGAATACTGTGTTCAGTTTTAGGCCCCTCACTACAAGAGCATCGAGGTGCTGGAGCATGTTCAAGGAAGGGCAACAAAGCTGGCTGAAGGGTCTGGAGAGCAAGTCCTATGAGGAGCGGCTGAGGGGAGCTGGAGTTGTTTAGCCTGGAGAAAAGGAGGCTGAGGGGAGACCTTACCACTTCATACAACTGCCTTGAAAGAGGCTGTAGCGAGGTGGGGGTCAGTCTCTTCTCCCAAGCAACAAGCAATAAGACAAGGAAATGGCCTCAAGTTGTGCCAGGGGAGGTTTAGGTTGGATATTAGGAAAAATTTCTTCACTGAAAGGGTTGTGAAGCATTGGAACAGGCTGCCCAGGGAAGTGGTTGAGTCACCATCCCTGGAGGTATTCAAAAGACATGTAGATGTGGTGCGTGCAGGTGTGGGACATGGTTTAGTGGTAGACTTGGTAGTGCCAGGTTAACAGTTGGACCAGATCTTAGAGGTCTTTTCCAGCCTAAGTGATTCTATGATAAAAATATACATGATTTTTAACAAATCAGTGTCTATCCTTTCAAGTTTTGTCTAGCAACACATCATTTGCTTCACTTCTACATTATAGTTAGCACAATTGTAATTACTTTTCTGAACAAAGATCACAAAAGGATTTAAAAAGGTGTCCATTATTATGGTCATTTGCATAATGTGTTGACTGTGCTTATTTATGTGATTACAGTGGTGGACTAATTTGCATGGAAGCTATTAAGGTATTCTACAACTAATTTATAATCTTACATTTTCATGACACTTATAATTAGCATCATTATGAAAGAATGATTTATTTCATTGCCTGGATTTTTATTTTTTGGGGGAGCATTACTTTTTAAATGCTCAGCTGAGGACGTCTGAAGGCCTCAAAATTCTTCATCATACAACTGCATCACCTATATTCCAGCTTTTAATGGAGCTGTAAATAAAAGCTAGAAATGCGAAAATACTTAGGGAAACAAAGTGCCTTCCCTGGGTATGTATCACATTAAGCATCTAGCATGACTGCATACACAAGGTCCCCATGCTTATCTGAACACGCAAAGTGCAAAAATGCTGATGCCCAGAGACCCGCTGGGAGTTGCTCGAATGTAACCAATAACAGCATCTGTTCATATCTGTTCTGCATTTCTATTTTTGGAGGAAAAAACCTCTCAACTTCACCTTCTATGTCATAGATTTTGAGAAACAGTCACAAGTGTGCAGACCTGTTCCTTATGCACAGCATACAAAATAACACTACATGACTAAGCTGAAGAGCACAGGGGTCTTGCTCAATATGCTCTTCCATTAACCATAGAATTTACTGCATGTTACTACAGCTAACAAAATTTTAAATTGTGGTTTTACTGAAATGTACAGCTAACCAACAAGAAAAACTGATTACATAGATCTGTAAAGCCTCGCAGCATAACAATGCACACGGTTAAGATTTTAACATCTTCAGAAAAATGACATTGTGAAATCTTAGCAAGACTTTGGTGGAACTAAGATCATTTTTACAAACTGAGAAGCCAGCCCTGAGACCAGGACAGAGCTTGTCCAGAAGGAAGGCAGTTGGTAGGATTGGCTTTGTAAGGCAATGCTTATCCATAGCTCGGGGAACATTTTTGGTGTTTCATGGGGCAGAGATGGCTCCTTCCACCCTGCAGACTAAAACTCTTAAGTTTCACACACAGCTTACAAAAAACAAAGTACGCTGTTAAAAAACCTGCTTTTTCCACCCCATAGATTCCCACAGTAATCTCCATAGCTGTGAATGCATGAAAGAAGAGGTAGTTCGCTGCAGGAGGAAAGCATTTGCAGTAACATTATGGGCTAAATTAATGTAACATGAATAATAACAACTTGCTCCTTAACTACATGCTAACATTACCCTGCAGCCTCATGAGATGTTGGCAACACCTGTGTAAGTTAAACGTCAAAACTTAAATGAAGTCACCATATGCCTGTTGCCTAGAAAGAAGAGTCACCTTTAAAAATAGATATCTAACTGCCGCTTCTTTACTGTGGTATTTTTCATTGGTGCTGGTAAACAGAACAAAAAATACTTCAGCGATGTAGATCTCCTGAAGCTGAAACCATTGCTCCACTAAACCTCATACGGTCTTCACGGTACTTTGTTTTATGTTTGTAATGTGATACTCTGAAAATGCAAGCAAACTTGACCTCACTCTCGGCTTTGGACTAGCAAAATGATCTCTGCTTGAAATTTCCTCACATTTCCTTTCATGTGCCAGATCAAGACTGAGACCAATCAGATAAAACAGCATGTCTTGAAGGCTTGACTCACAGCTGTCCAGACAGTTAACCTTAGCCATGGAGACAGAAAAAAAAAAAAATCTGTTTCTTTGCAGACCTACAACTGCTGTATCGCGTGATGTGACACTAATTTCCCAACAGTGTGTACTTTGAAGTTGACAAGTGTTAAGCCATGGTTAAAAATTCCAAATGAATCTAAGTGCCTGTCACTTAGATGGGTCCCCCCGTTGTATTGGTGACCACAGGAAAACAACCAGGACTCCACCTGTCCACTTATGTAGGAGGAAGGTGCTGCAGAGACCTCATTATAGCGCAAATCAGTCTATCTGAACTGCAGCTGCTGAGAAAACAGAGTTGACTCCAAATCAGCCTAAATTAAAATGCAGTTTGTAATTTACCATTAGGATAAAGGATAATACAGTGAACTAAAAACAGGAAGAAAAAAATAGAAAAACCTGAACCACGACCACCACCAACAAAAACAAAATCAATGGGAAATTTTGCATACTGACTGCCAGAAACTCATGGATATATTGTGATCAGTTTTACTAACTGGTTGAGAAAAATAGCTGTTTTATCAATTAATTAAAACATGTATCCATGAAACAGCTGTACCAAGAATGCACTAATTGCAATAGATAAATAAGAAGTGTAATTGGAAAACATGCAGTACCTGCAGGGGAAATCACAACTTCTGAAGGAACCTCATGTCAGACAAAAGTGACAGCTTTTTATAGACAGTATGCTTTTGGTAAGTATACTGCAGCTTATTGCATATGCTTTGAATATGCATTTACAATTAAACAAATCTGCAGTGTCTTGTTAGCAGTACGTAAGAGTGAGCTATTTTTGCTTCTTTGATAAATCACTCATTCCAGAACCTTTTCAGAGTAATAAATTCACTTTAAGTAAAACGCAGCTAACCGTAGAGGTTGTTAAATTGTAACAAACAAATATTATAAACATTAAATATCAAGTAAACACACTAAGTAGGAACACTACAGATGATTTAAATCAAGAGCTAAAAGCTAGGAACTAAGTAGAAAAATTCAAAACATTTTTAATAATTAATAGTTACAGCAAATATTCAAAACAGTTGTTTAGTCTAGATTAAATCCTTATTTGGGACAGATTAGACTAAAAAAATGCCCTCTGGTGTTCACGTGCTGGCTTGCTTTCATGATGGAAGAAGAACAGGAGGAATGTGGGAGAGGGACACTAATATTTTAATCTCAAACACTTAGTCGTGTGAGTAATTTTACCACATGAAAAGTACCATTGAGTTCACCAGGATTGTTTGTGTAAGGAGTTCCTCATGAGCATCTTTCACAGAATTTTAGCTATTAAAGGCTATTAACTCTCCTCCCTGGCAATANAAATCCCTGACACATTAAACATCTGTAACTTGTTGGAGGGCAAAGGCCCTCCTTTGCCTACAGTGCAGAAGCTTCCAGTGCAAGGCAGTTGTCCCTCCCTTACCCACACCAAGAAAAGCGATGCCCAGAAAGATGTTACAGAACAGACTCCTCGCTCTTGTTTCGGCTTACGAATGCTACGCTAATTTTGATGAAAACAGGAGCTAAATAATATAGCAGCTGGCCCTCAAATGTATGGAAAATAACCGCCCTGTTCATGCCATAACAACTTTCTCAAGTCACTGTAAGCGTTCACGGTAGTGTGCGTGTGTTTCTCTAAGGAGGATCTCTGCACTGTGTGTGCAGTGCCCTGCTGAATTCCAGGACTTTCATACAGCAGCAGAAAAAATGTCTATTTAAAACCCCTGGAATCACACTGCTTCAACACTCTTTACATTTTATATACAACAGATCTCCTTTTCTGAAAATGTTTCACTTTTTCTTTTTGCACCGGATGCCTCCTTGGATTCTAGTTTCTCTGTGCAATCACCACCGCTATTTTCAAAACACAGTAGCAAAATGGCATGGCACACTGGCAGTTGGGTCAGTATGGACTCACAGTTACCGGAGTGATTACTTAGTTATAGGTATCCCTATTTACACGTCCATCTACAGTAACTTCTCTTGGCTTTGAGTTTTTCTCTCCACTGACAGTGCTATTTGTCTCCCCCAAGAGCAATGGACATTAAGATACAGTTACAACAATTCCAAAATTACTCAGGACAAGAAATTAGTATCTTGTTAGAAACATGACACTGAAATGATAGCATTATAATCACTGAAAGATTTAAGCGGACATGATTACAGTAATTTGTATCTTGATGTGATTACAGTAATTTGTATCTATTAATTAACACACAATTAAAATCTGTTGCCATGTTAACTTTTTAAACAATACGATACACTTCAGCTTAATGAAGTGAAATTCACCCCAACTATGTTACTTATTTCTTTTCAATTTTGTTGCACGACTACAACACAATCACAAAACAAGTGCCACCAGCTACTGAAGTACTAAGTTACCTGGATGGGATCAGAACAAAGTTGTGTGCATTTCTAGTAATGTCAGTGAAGAATCTCTTGACAGGTCTTCTACATAAGTGACACAGCTGTTCTCTACTCTTCTTTTGACTTCACTTGTCATGTAAATACAGCATTAAGGAACATGCCACTTGTACTTCTACCCATATCAATATATCCTAAGTCAGATTTTCCTTGTGTGTCACTCAGGTCCATTTATGTTTCCAAACTACAGGGGAGAAGAGGATTTCTGAGGAATAAATTTATCGAGCAATTAAAATGAATGTCTAGAGTGAAACCTTGCTAGGATAACAGTAGATAAGTAATAGCATACAAGTAATAATACCTCAGACTTTATGCACTGAATGGTGCATGCTATTGCTATTTTACAGCCAAGGAAGGTGGGGCAAAGATGAACCAATCACCCTAAAATCACCCAAGACTAGAAGGTCTTTGTTGTTATTATTTTTTTAAATAAGGAAATTAGCAAGAAGTGTGCGAGTCTTAAGAAGGCAACAACAGAAACATTCGTTAGAAGGATGAAACATACCAGGAAAGAATAAGAGTAAGAAGAGTTTTTCAGACAGGAAAAAATAAGGAGTAAGAAGAGTTTTTCACACAGTAAACTGAAACTCTCAGCATACATCTCTTCCTTATTCTCTCAAGCCCCCCTTGGACATAAGGACTCTCCAAGCTGCCTGTTACCCATGTTCAAGAAAATTGAGAAAAGCTGCTGCTGATTAACTCTTCAGAATACTTACTTTTAACCTGCTAGCTGATATTTAGCTCTTAATGCTGTCCAAGCTTTTTCTCTTGGATTTGGATGATGATCGCCACCTTTGAAGGAGGATGTGTAAACATTGACAAACACCCAGGTTAGATGAGGAGTGTAATAAAGGAAAATAACAAACCCCAGAAGCAAGTTAGATAAAAAGGTCACAGACCAAACAGTGCCAAAGTAAAGTGAATTTGGCAGAGGAGTAAAGAGAAGGGGGGTAGGGGTGGCAGAAACACAGTGCAAAAACTAAATTACCAGTGGTTAGCACCACCTAGTAATCCCTGCTTTCTAGGGCACACAATCAAATGCTATTGATCTTCTTTAACTTCTAGCAGACCCCAGGCAGAGGAGAATCAAGTTTCAAGAAAACAAATCAGGCTCCAGAGCCAGGATACATATTTCTACCTCCTTTCCCTGTTAGGTCCTTGAACTTCCTGGGCAGGATTGAATTACATCTATTTCTCATTAATTACCATTTTAATGTTTTACATTTACAGTAGCACACCAGAGCCAACAGCACTTCTGCTATGTACCTTAAATTGCCATGATTTCAAAATGTGCCATAATTTCACGAAACAGGCTGGGGATTGATTTAATTTGTATTTACTGTTTATACTGAAGAGACACTGTGTCAGGACACTAAAACGCATCTGCAAAAACAATTGAGGAGGGTGCTCTACACAGCATAACTTTTTGTAGTTAGATTCAAGCAACCCATGTACAACATTGTTATGCTACTGCCTAGTAAGAACTGAACAACAAAGTTGAGCTTTGTTATAGGAGTATGAGCCACGAACATGTGTATTTTTAACTTAAAAGCTAAACCAGAAGGAGTATTTGACTCCAGATAAGGCATTTAAATAAATCTACATAGCTGATAAAATCAATTCCAGAAATGACGTGAGGAGATACAAGGAGGAAAGTGCAAAGGTTAGTTCATGTTAAAATTCATGACAAATTGGCTGTTGTTTTAATTTAAAAAATAAGTCATCTGTTTGTCACTTGAATAAAATACGTTTAAAAAAAAGCCCATTCCTATCAGAATTATTTTTTATGCGCTTTACTTCATATAGGTCACAAAAAACATACATGGTTTAAGTGGGTTTATATGATTATTTTTGGAAGGTTTCAAGGATTTCAGAAAATCCTTTTAACAAATTGTCAAAAATTAGGTTAGCCCTTTTAGAGGAGTGGATAACACTTATTCATAAATTACTAGACATCAGTTCAATACCCAACACTTCCCGACTTTTTTTTTCCTCCCCAAAAAGGCCATGTTATTTAGTTGTGTTCCCAGTTGACGAAATTCCCCTAGTATATCCTAGAATTTCTTGCTACCTCTACCTACATTATTTACAAAGGTAGTATCTTCCCTGAAGCAGAGACTTTGATTACTTGTATATGTATACAATAACTAGAACAAAGGGGACCTAAACTAATAACAGAAGATTTAATCACAGTAAATCAAATAAATATTATGGAACACATTTTACAGCTAGGTAAACTGAACTGAATTGACCAAGCTGACAGAACAAAGTAACAGCAGACTTGGAAATCGAAGCAAGAAATCTTATCTAGCTGCTTATTTTAACTAAGCCCACCGGATACAAGCAGCACATATATGACACACTTTTCACTGCATGCCTTCCCCATGCCACAGATGTTTCTTGGAGAGAGAGACTTCTTGCTGTCCAGAGTGCTACTTGTTGCTTCATATCATCTGCCAACAGAAAAGTCATCTCCCTTGCTGGAAACGATGAATGTGCAATAGAAGAGGGGCCATATAAAAATAAAATAAAAAA
>VXAL01004234.1:110929-122305 GCA_013399475.1 Chauna torquata
AATATCATTGTTGTCATTTCTTATGATGTAAGCTGTCAGCCAGACACATTTTTCTCTAAAATCATGCAGTACTTTGTACCTTAGCTGTAGTTGTTACGTATCCTTCCCAATATATGAGAAAAGACCCAAGGCTTAGCATATTTTTGTATCAAACATTCTGGTATTTTAACCCTGTAGTCAATGATCGACTGATGTGCTAGAAGAAATATTTGTTTGAAATGATCAGCTTTATAAGTACTAGCATTTTAACATAAATGAAAGGACCTTGATTTATTAGTATTTTAACCTTAAATAAAAAGGGGCTCCAGAGGTTTTGCAACGGGGCTTTCTTAATAATAATGATTTAAAAAAAAAAATCTGTGACAAAGAAAAATTGAGCAAAAATACTTCTGAATTCAGAAAGTCTGAAAAAGCTAGTAAATACCCTGACTCCTGTACTTCCCTGTTAAGGGTCACTCCAGACATTTGCTCCTTGTAGAGGAAAGACCCTCCGTCAGTGGGTCAATGCTCACTGCTTTCCACATTCTATCCCAAATTCTCTCTCCCAATTTTCATATTTTCTTTCACTGACTTGAAAAGTACAGCCTCAGTCTACCCTGAGAGATGAAGAAAACAAAGCTACACTGTTCACAGCAAGCTCTTCATGTCTCAGCAACTCCCATGACTACTATGGTTTGGATTTCCACAGTGAAACCAGGAACATTGTGTCGGCAGGGTATGCTTTTCTTGTCTGTGTACTGAAAAAAATTGCTCCTCTTTGCAACAACAAACAGGACTGGTACATTTTTAATGTAAACAAGCAACCCTAGGAACCTCAGACAAGCTGGGTAGCCTAGCAGCATTATGTTAGAAATACCAATCTACCAATAACAATGCCATCTCTGTAAAATCCTACAAACCCCCAAATTAAAACCAGCAGTCTTTACAGAGAATGTACACAGGGAAAACTAGGTAATAAAGCCCTAACTCCTTCCTGTATTGTCAATGTCTTTAAGGACATTTTGTCCACCTACTTAAAAAGAATTCTCCAATATCAATGAATGTGTTATGGTTCAAGAACAGTTATTGTTCAGTTAAACTCTCATTATTGTTGCATATAATTACAATACAATCCTCAGATTTCCCTTGCCCCTGAAAAAAGGGAGTCAAATTATGTAGTAAGGTAATAAAACAAACTTATCTTACAGAAAATGAGAGATTCACATGTTTAATATTATTATTTCCTCCTTGGAAATGATGGTCTTCTGTCTTTTTAATAAAAAGCAGAAGTTTTATAAAATACATATAAAAAAAATCATCACTGCCAGATGAAAAGGATTCCAGGTAAGTAGCAGTCCCAATGTTGCAAGTTATAAAGGCATAGAGTTGTTTGAAGTTGGAGACCCATACACATGACAAACGGCTTTCAAATACAAGCATTAGCTTACCTCCTCACTCCCCGGCTGCCCTTTTTGGGATTATTTCTATAAATGTGACAAGATGTTAGATTGCCAAGATTGCTGATTAGAACATTTCAAGTCCTGCCATCTACTAAGAGAATCATTTGGCCACCAACTCGCAGTATCTCAGATGTTTTGACCATTAAGTCATGGGTAGCAACACCCTGGGAGTCCTATTTATAGCTCTTGTGCTTCATTGAAAGGTCTCAAATTAAAGGTAAAAGATGTCTTCAGTTCTTTTACGCACAGACAAAAACCTGGTGAAATAAAGTCAGTTCAGCTGATGTTTCAGAGCAAAAGGAAATCAGCATTCAGGGTGCTGCCTTTGAACAGTGAAAGGAGCTTTTATTCTTTTTATAAATATCATATTTTATACAAGGTTTATAAATATACTTGGCAAAGAAATTTCACCCAAATGTTAGCAATTTCATATCTTTCATTTACAGGATATTGACCCACTTGATTTGTAATTAATTGCAGAGCTTTTTCTCGTTAGCTTATCGATTGAGGAGTCTGCAATGCATTCTTGACCATATTATAAATTACAGACTTGGTTCCAGGGTACATTTGGTTGCAGTTAATTCTGGTTGTCTACATTATTCACATTTTAAGAGTAACCTGCTGTACATCTTGCCAAACTGTATCCTTTACAGTAGAGAACTACAAGTCCTTCGTTGTTGTAGATCCACTTTATGATTTATAAATCCAACTTTCTACTTATTCAGATTAAAGAATGCAACAGTGAGAAACAAAAAAGCCTCCATTTTCATGCTTTCAAAAAAAGGCCTTAGCCAAATCTCATGAAACCTGCTGGAGGTTTTCCATTGATTTCAGAGAGCCTTGGATCAGTCTCCCAAGTGAGTAGGTTGTTGCAAAAGCATGCTTGAACATCATACTTTTTTTTTTTTTAAATAAAAATAACTAAAACTGTAACTTGAGAAAAAACTTCATCAGATCATTATTAAAAAAAATAAATAATCCTTTACTGGAAGCCCCGTAAACCTAGCAATATTGTAAACCGTAGCAAAAACCTCATGTAAAATAAAAGCCAAAAAAGTCCAGGGCTGATTAGGAAGGGAGTAACTCTAGATTCACTCGAACAGATGCAGGTAGTAGGCAATAGTGTTCATAAACACTTGATATTCAGTAAATATAAGTGCTCGTATTAAAACCAACCAACCAACCCTGTGCTTAAAGAGCACTTACCTGACTTCACAGCAGTGGAGTTCAGTCATAAATATTAAAGTTAGCATGGAATCAACACTCTGGACCATCTTTTGCACCTGTGCAAGTTAAAACACACAATAAGAAATGAATTTTAAGGAAAACTAATTTTGTCTTGATTGTGGCAGGAGAGAACAACGTCATGCCCTAAATTTCATTTGAAATAAACAAGTCTAGAGGTGCTGTCACTGCAAAAATGACAGGCACTTCTGCTCCAAAAGGTGCAGTTCTGGATCACAGTTAAAGCCTCTGATGTGCAACCTGACCATGCGCCACTGTCAAATACACTCTCAGCAGCCCATAATTCTATTCCAGTATTTTAGCATTTAAGCTGGAAGGTGCTCTCCTCAAAATGCACCTCCTTAGCACTACAAACACAAAGTCCTGAAAATGGAAGGAATTCTCTTTTTCTTAAGTACATGAATTACTGACATGCCTGTCATTACCAAAAGCAAATGTGCATTAGAAGAACGGAATTATGATCCATTCCGGCAAACACTGAGGAGCTGTATTTCCACCAAAAACGGAAAGGCCTCCAAGGCCAGTCACCTTTTAGAGGCCCATCTCCTCTCCCTTGATCTTCACGGTAGGATTTCTATCAACTAAAAACCAGCTACCTGAAAGAAGCCAATGCCTTGCCTTTTATACAAAGGTTTTCCAGCAATTGGGATTGAATTAAAATATAGAGTATAAACCCATTCCAGCTAGAAAAAAAAACACACAAAACAAACAAAAAACTTGCATCAGCATGAGTCTCTGTGCCAGTACAGGCTAAACTAGTTGCTAAAACAGAACACAGTAACACTAGAGCAGTATCTTACCACATTTTCCCTCCAAGGTCTTTGCCAATAGAGCTATATTCGTTCTAGGCCCAGTTGCTTTGCCTCCTGCACAGCACAGCTCGGTTGGCAAAAACTTTAGAGCCTATGCTGAGGTTGTGTTAGAAATGGCACCACAGGCAGGTGAATACCACTGCAGTAGGAGGGTCAAGGTCTCCTATTTGCAAATGCATTTTGTACTGACAAAACTGCACTTGCACCACTAAGCTTATTCTGGTCCTATCTATTGCTCGCTCCTGCCAAAGGCATACATGTAGCATAGCCAGAAAAATTGCATCTGCTCTCAGGGCTTCTTCTAGCACAGACCTGCCTGACAGAGATCAAACTCCTTTATCAGACCTGGCTTGACATAGCCCTGCCAGCAAACATCTGTAGCATAGACATGGCCTTAAAGCCACTGCTCTGAAGGGAAAGGCCACCAGCTGAGTTGCACTTTCTCTTTGATCTTTTTGAATGCTTTTATCAAAGCAATCCAAAGGGTCTCTCTGCTGAAGTGATTCTGTTACCGAACTGAAAAGGAAAAAGTTGAGACAAGAAGAGAAGAGGGATGCCTTTAAAAAAAAAAAAAAAAAAAGAGGAAAAAAAGACCTTCAAAATGGCGTCTTGGCAATATTAACTTTATTGTGGAGGCCTGTAACTTTATATCTAAAGGTCTACCTTGCTGCTTATACAAAAATGTCTAAATGCATCTGGCCAGTGATTACATGTCCATCTATGCAACCAAATAATTAATGAAATAACTTATTTCTGTTTGCCACTCATCAAATTTCTGTCAGAATGGTATCAGTTATGTTTGCACAGATGGAGGCTTCCACCACCAAAGACTAAATATCATATACTCAAGACATGCAATGTAAAATTACTGTGGCAGTGCATTATTTCAGATCTATGCACCTAATTGTTTCAAGCTCTTGAAAAAGCTTATTGTTTAAACCATATATATGAATGGGTTCAGAGTGACTGGTGACTGCAGCCAGCACAAAGTCACTGATCAGCCTGAATCTATTTGCCTGGTTTTGACAGAGGCCAATGTGCTGCCTGATGGGCTGGTGTGCAGCTTCTGCCTCCCCAGGTGGAAATTCCAGACCTGCTCAAGTGTCTGCTCATTTTGCAGCGTACTGACTGAGATTGGACAAAGATACGTTGAGACGTGTTCTCACACAGCCTAAAGCAACTTGAAATAAGGATTCTTAATATGTGCAAATGTCAGCTCACTATCACACAGGGATTTTTGTTTACCTAGAGAACCTCACCCCTTTCCCCAAAGCAAACCAGCCAACTAGCCCAAGGGATGGTGACCTTAACTCACATTAATTTGACAGAGCTGCAATCACTGCTGCTGTTCCCTGGAGGAATCAGATAGCACTGACCACAGTTCCTTGGGGGATGGTGAGTGTCTCAGTAATGCCCTTGGAAAGCACAAAATTGCTACAGCCAAAAATCTTGAAAAAGAGATCTTTCAGAAACCCAAAGACCAGACTGATTGGGTTATTTCTCTTCCACCTCCACAACAGGCTGGAGGACCAGGCAAACTCCAAATGTCTCATGAGGGGAGGGCAGAAACTCATCATCCTTTAAAGCAAATAGTTAGAAGAGCAGAAAGTCCCAGAGGAGTTCCCTTGTACATATATATTAGCAAAACTAATCCTGGCTTCTTAGCTCCCTGATGACGTTTTCAGAGATTACAGATGATGGTTTTACTTTCCTGGCAGCTCCACTGAAAACTGCCAAGATAAGGAACAACTAAGACAGGCCATTTTAATACTTAAAGCAGATACCTTTCCATTCAAGACTTCCAAAAAGTAAGACAGAGATGATATGAAATTAAATGTGCTGGAGAGAGTTAATTCCCCCAGTAAACTACAAGGGGCTGGTTCAGTTCCGAGTCTTTTTGCTTCTGATCCGTCCCGTGTTGCCTTCTATCTTTGTTCCTCACCAGTCTGGTATTGCCTCTGTCCCTGCTCTTGGCCATTCCCATTTAGCCACACCTGCCTCTGAAGCACAGATACACATGCATATACACACATGCCCCTCAGAAAGTAGAGCTGAAGGTCTCCTCTGCACTGCCAACCACCCCCCTTGCTCTGATCTGGTGACTCTTGATTGCCCCCAAAACCACTTTCTTCAAACTGACTTTGTGACATGGACTTGTGCACATCACAGAAACCAAACCAGGCTTACACAGTGCTAGACAACCTACTTTGAGGAATATAGCAGTTACTAGAGGCTAACAACTCATGCTGAGGAATGAAGTTTTCTGAGATACCTTGTAAATGGTTATTTTTGTAATAAGCTTTTTATTTACAGCGTCCCTACTGAAGTCCTCAGTGTTGCATTCCTATGCACAAACAGTGAATGATTTTCTTCACTTACTGTTTCTATACAGACAAGCTGGCTGCTGATCAGCAACGTTAGGCCAGGCTCCTCATTGATGTAACAGGATGAAATCACAGTTGCTTGGCTTTTAGTTTACAATTATCCTGCGTTGGCTGAAGCGAGGGAGGAATTAGAGAGACTGATTTTCAAGTGACATCAGTCAAAAGGATTGCAAACATAGCACAGGAGGTGTACCAAACAATTACTAACTAAAAACCAAGTGCTCATACTTTTTCTGTGCTCACAAAGTCAGTCTGATGGATAGCTTTAGCAGCAACAGTCTTATTTACGCACAGAGTGCACAACAAAGGACATTGTTATATTGCCCAGTTTTGGTGGAAGAGAACCTCAAAGGTTGTAGGTGCAGACTTTGTTAACAGCCAGTTTACGAGGATGCAGCTTGTGCGTCAATCACAGAAGCATAAACTATAGCACAACTTCCTTTAGCAGTTTACCTTAATCTAGTAACTGCATGATTTGGCCTAAAATATTTATCAGCTGAGTTTACCATACCTGCAAGAACAAACATTTAAACAGGTTGCATTGGTTTAGGTGAATAGATTTTAAGCAAAAGTTCAGTGAAATTCATGCTTACAGACATCATGCTACTGTTTGCAGCTGTCACCCACAGACAGTACGATTCATCATTCCCTAGTGAAGTGATTTAACTGGCTTCCATCCTGACCTGCCATTTTATTAGGGGCAGAGAAATCAAGCAATATGGGGGACAGGGAGAGAGAAAAAGGGAAGGAGGAAAAAAGGAAACCTCTTCCAGAGAATGGAGCACAGTTAATGTTTTGGTTTGATTAGCCTAGAACGTAAGATTAAGCTACATCCAGCAGAGCTGGAAAGTCAACGCATAGCATTCGTAACACCAGTGATATGTGCCTCACTTCTCCAATGGATGACTGAATGAGTGTAAATATCCATTGGGAAAAATTCTTCAGTGTGACATTTCTGACATGACTTAATCCAAAACACAGTACCAGCTATCAGGAAACATGCTGCTTTCTAACACAAAGGCTTCAGAAAGACTCTATGGCATTCCAGATAGAGCAGGAATTTTGGTGATAGTTTGAGCGTGTAGCTTGCATAGAATTTTCACTGCCTAGACCCACATCATCAGAGAACGGTGTCAAGGTTGAACATGCTACAAAACATAGAGCCAGTCTGCAAACACAGACTGAATTGTGCTTTTCCTTGCACACGTCTGACACAGCTAACCATCAGTGTATTCAACAAGAAGAAAATACAAGTGGCTGAATGTAGTCAGATCCTTCCCACTGTGGTAGAAAAAAAAAAAAAGATCTTACCAAGACAATGAAACTGAGGGATTTCATTTCATTAGACTGGTATCATTATATTCTTAAGTGATTCCCAAAGATGTAGAAAACAGAGTAAAATTATGATGGGCAAACACTGACTGCCACGCACTGAAATCTAAGAGCCAGATTAGCTGCATTTGACCTGTCTGCCATGTTTTTTGTGGCAACAGGTATAAGTCACCTTAATGCTAGGAGTGGGTGTTTATTAGAGGAGTGGATTAATAGCTTGAATCAGATGGTGCTTCTGCTAGGAAACCTGGAGTCTATAAAATGATTAATTAATGTGACTAATGTTAACAAACTCAAGAGTGTATGTTTCAAAGGCAAATTGATGAGACCTTCCTTTGCCCCCATAATATATTTATGATCTTGTGCAGACGAGGAAGACGTTAGGTAAAGGAGAAAACTATAAATACTAATAGGCAAGCCACCATAGCAATTTCTTTTTTTGCCAGGCAAAGAAAACCAAGAGTTTTAGTGGTCAATAGTGCAATTGGCCCATATGTTTCAAAAGAAAAAACTGCTTCTCAGCCCCCACATTATCACAAGCAAGAATGACTTCGGAGGAAAAAATGCGAGTTCTCATAGAAGGGGTCCAGCATGGAATTTTATCACACCATTGGCAGTGGTGGTTTTTTATGGTAATCTACTAGGATTTAAAAACAAAATCCTGCTGTTTCATCATAATGGCCTATCTTAGTCAGATATTTTTAAAATTACTTTCCACATTAAAAGGTTTTGCTGATGAATGGTGTAAGGATGATCAAGATCCGCTGTGCTACCGCTTTCAGTCTTACTGAGATCAGACTGCAGTGCACTTTGCAAGCATATTTCTGCAGCAATATAATCTAATGGAGTAAAACTGATACCTCAGGAACATTGATTGAGCCTCTTTGCAAAGCAAAATGATGTTTTCATTTCTTAATGGCAGGCACTTGCCAAACTCCTGTAAGAGCACAGAACATGGCAAGAACTTGACCCCAGTAGTGCTTAGATTTTTAAAGGATTAGAACTCAATGTTGGTTGTGTGGCAGCAACCAGTCAATCATACAATGCTGTCTTCACAGTCCCTGCCTTGGCACACTATACGTATTTGAAAGAAAATAGTACAAGAATTTGGAAGCCTAGAATGCAAAAACGCTACAGTCAAACATTCACACACACTGTTTAGTCAGAAAACAGTGCTGAAAATCTAAATAAGATGCATATTGGTAGGGTGGTGTCTGCAACTGCAAATCTCAGCAAAGTGTTTTGTGCACTACCCAAGGTTAAAAATTCTTATTAGCATCCACCTCGAGCTGAATTTTTCCACAAGAGATCTGAAAAATACTATCCAGAAGAGGCTTTCTTATTGGAGTACTGACATCTCAGATATCTCACAACTACTTGAAGACAATTTGTAGTTGGAAGGACTGTGTCTTTATAAGAAGCTGTTAATATAGACAGCACTGTACTGGGTTTTGCTGAAAAACAAGTAAATTTGATAACCAATTTAAAAATATATCCACAATTGCTATTTGATATTTACATAAAACTGCTCAAAAAAATAAATCCTACACAGAACAAAGAGCTTTTATATCAGCTTCACAGAAGCATATGACATGTTCTCATCATGCACACGAACAAACAGGAAAGAACGGATTTATTGTGAACTGGGATTTTTGCTATAAATTAAAAGGCCATTCCCTTTTATATGTCATGTGTATTTAATTTCACTCCATAGGGTAATCCACTGAGACTTCAGAGTGTGCCAAGATCTACTTTCCCCATTCCTTTTATTTCCTTAGGCAACTATCTAGAATTAGAGACAGAAAAGATGAAAAAAGGGGAGGCCAAGGGAAATACAGAGGTCCAAGAAAGAAAGAAAGACCAGTCTAAACAAGGATTTTTCCTGGCCTATGCAAGCAGCACTGATTATTTATAACAGGGAAAGGCATCTGTCTTTGATTATGATTTCATGTATACTGTGGATGGTGTTGAGCATACTGTGTGCCAGAGAAGACTGTCATCCTGCAGTACAAAATTCCAATGAGACAAACTAATCTCTCTCTCAGGGAGCGACTTCTACCTTTGACTAACTGAAGGACACACGGAAAGTGCTTTTATGCTAGGAAAAATAAAACTCGCGGGCTATTATAGAATGCAAGGAAATCAGATTTAATTTACAAAAGATAGAGTCAAAGTTCATGAATTTTTAGTAAACATACTTGAAAGTGTAACCATTCAAAGAGTTTCAGCCAGTCTACGTTTTGCAGCAAAATTTGAGAATGCATAGGATAGAAAAGATCAGCTTTCCTTTCCACAAGCCCCTGCACAATAGCCTTTAGCTTTGTGTTGTTTGAGAAGCACATGCACATTGGCCTTAGGGCATAAAAGCAGCTTATGGGCCCAAGAAGGCACTAGATAAGTGCAGTACATGGATGCACGCAAAACACTTGTGCTCAAGTAAATCTACACAGTTAACCGAGAAAGGCACTCTACCATCTTTCAACTCATGACAACATGCTTCAGTCTAACAATCTAATAAGTTGGCAGGTAAAATGTTAAACCTGCTGAATCTGTGTATTATATTCCCTTTCAGTGCAAATTATAAACAGCTGAACCTCTCCAACCAAGCAGATTCACAAGATGTGGAGATAACAGCAGCCAGAAGTACCTCACAAGCGCAGGATTTTCTCAGAATGGAAAATAGGTGCTATTTCAATGCTGACCCTCTTGAAAGGATAGAAAATTATACACTACAACAACAGCAGTTAGACTCATCAAGACGTGACATTTAGCAGTCTGAACAAACACTCCAAGCATTTATTTCCTTTTCTAAGGCTGACTGAAGCAGCTTCCATTTAGCCATTCAGGACACCTCAGTCCCATTTGAAATGAGCAAAGCATGGAAGTCTTCAGGACTTCCCTTCTTTCCATTGACAGATTCATCAGAAAGAAGCTTCACTTACCCATCTCTACTCCACCAAGGCCGGATCTTAGGCCTCAGTTACAATCAGGTTCTCTTTTCTGCCTTTATAAAAAAAGCCACCAAGCAACCTAACTACGCTACCAATAGCACCAAAAACGGACATCTGCTGATTTGATGGACAAGCTACGGTTCAGAGTAGTCTGAAATCTGTACAGCTTGTCAAGAGGCAAGGAGCTGACAGCATTTTGTTGACGCATTCGTCAAAGTAATGCACAGACTTACAGATTCGATTTTAAAATACTCTGCATTTGAATGTTGCCAAGTGATAACAACATGTCACAGGCACTGAAACTCCATCTTATCAGTTTCTCATCGGCTTGTACAAACAAGAAGTCTAGATAAGATATATATACACATGTATATATTTTTTAATTGTGGTGGCAGGGTAATTATTGAAAGTTATCCACTGGAGCAGAACGCTGCCCAAGAAAAGCTGTTTCACTGATTTAGTGGCTACATCTGGTAACACATTAGATCAAAACTCTAAAATCACACTAAGCTATTTTTCTTATAGTAGCTACTATTTTACAGCTCCTCATTTAACACACTCCATTAAAAAAACAGAACATAAATCCCAGGTACAATAACAGAACTACGGTCACTAATCACCACCTGATTTCCTTAGATAATAGAGCTTCAGGCCTGAGCCTACACTGTTGATGTGACTGGGATTTTTGCCATTTCTGTGCCACTGGAGTGGGATCAGTTGGTTAGTTATAATAATAACGATAATGAATGACAATTTCTAGCAGGCAGCCTAGGTTAGCAGGCAAGGCTGTCACATTTCTTTATGTACCTGACACTGTGCTATTACTATTGCTGTATGAGCTGACTGAGGGCAAGCATAAACGAAAATGTCAAACTGACTCCAAATTATTTTCTTATTCTCCCACTTCCCCTCCCTCTTTAACAGCTTGCTTAACCCCTCTGACTCAATTTTTAGACCACAGCCTTTCCCAGCCCCAACACCCCTGCCATTTTCCAAACCACACCCAACATAACTTTTTTATTTCTGAAAATAGGGGAGAAAACTAGTTAGAGGATTCGTAAGGGACAGGGCATAAACACTGGAGCCAAGATTTATTTATTCATCATCAGTGCTTTCTGTGAAAGATGCGGTGGACCCAGAAACCCCAGCTTGTCAAGAATAGCTGTTTGGCATTTTAAGACTATTAGGTCCGTCCAAGTGCCTGATTTGGGAC
>VXAL01004234.1:128613-173664 GCA_013399475.1 Chauna torquata
TTTTTTTTTTTTTTTGCATGAGAGACTTTGATGAAACGCATTTGAGCATCTAGCAGGAAGCATGAAGAGTTTTATTATTTTAATTCTTCTTAAAGACATTTCTAATTTTTATGAGACTCAGACTGAAATATTGCATCAATTATCAGCATATTTCCGAAGATGACATTAGCTGTATATTTTAGCACTTATAGCAGTGAGGAGTTCAAATCAGGGTCACATAATAGTAATGTTATGTGGTCTGTTATTAACTTCAGTTTTATTGCAGTCTGTTATAATTAGCATGTTAAAATAAAAGTTCCAATGTCCACACTGAAAAAAAAAATAAAATCCGTTTGCAAGTGCCACACTGCAGTAATCTCATCCAGATTTGGAACATTACACATGCCCATACCATGTAAAGGCCTTGATCCTTGCACATTTCTTACGATAAGCAAGACAGGATTTGTTCAGTATCTTGGGTGCAAAATTGGCAAACACAGATGTCGCAGGAAACAGAATTGGTAGTTCAGTAGGTGGCACTCTCCCCTTGGAGTTGGTACTGAAACAAAGCACCAGCATGTTATTAGGCACTGTAGACATTAAATGATGAAGTAGATACTAAAGAGAGACCTTTGCACGAGGTCAAAGATCCCAAAATGTCTCTTCTAGAATATTAGTGCTAAGCATAGCATCCTCTTCAAGTTTCCCTTTTGGTAGTCACAGACCATCAGATTTTCCTCCTGACATTTCTGTAGGGTAAGGAATTGCATGGTTTATGCAGCTCAGCACTGCAAGCAACAAAAGGGCTGAGTTTCTCAAGCAGGAGACATCTGCAGCTCAGGTTGTTCAAATCAGGACAATACTATCACATGCCTCCTGGAGTATGTAACCACTTCCAAAGCTTTGAGTCTTCCTAGATAAGACAGTCAGTGAAAAGAAAGTTTTGTCAACTTTTTTCAACTTTTTTTTTTTAGGAGTTAATACCTCCCTGAGTGGATTCAGTTTTAGCTTATCCCTTATGACATGAGTTACCTTTATTTTTGATCATGAAAGGAAAATAAAATCAATGTATTTTTCAAAAAACAATCTCTGAAAAGACAGTTCAGACTATTCTAAATATGTAATAAGTAAATAACCCACTTTTCAGAAAGAACTATGAAAACACTCAAACCACAGTCACCACATGTAAGACAAACATGCAGCTGGAAATGCACGTAGCTGCTTATCCTAATGTACAAGGTGGCCTTATGCACTCAAGGACTTACACAACATGGACCAAGTTGCCACCAACAGAATTCTGCCAATCTTTAAACCAATTTCAGTATGGCTGCTTTTTATCTGTAGGCTTTTCATGTTCAAAAAACTCCAACCCTAATCTTCGTATGTAAAGCAACAAAATTAATGGATGGTCATTTAAGTCTCGAGTCTTTGAGGAAAAGTAGCTTAAAAAAATATAGTGTGTTTACTTCATTCAATTTGGAGGAAAAATAATCAAGTTCAGCAAAGGTTCAGGTTCAGCGAAGCTCTGATACATATAAATATTGTCTGGAGGCTCTACTACATCTGTGTTGGGGCAAAAGAAACTCCACATTACTTTGTGCTTTGCAGATATGTAATAAATATGCAGTAAATGCAAGTATGGTGAAAAAGATTTTATGAGGTTATTACTAGAATATTACCAAGAAAAAAAACGTGGTTCTGCTAGAATAATTTGCTGTATAGGAAGTGTAGCATTTTTTTTTATTTATTAACTTATATTTCCACGTAGTTGGCCTCCCAACTATGAAAAACAGAAAAACCACCAGAAGTAAGTGGTAAGGCCTAGATTTTTGTTTTGTTTCATTTTTAGATGTTTTGATTTGGCATTTTGAAAATCTTTTTCGTGTTTTTAAGAATCTGATATCAGAGGACTCCAAACATGCTCATCTACAAGACAAAGAAAAAAAAAATACCAGAGTTCTTCAGCTTATGAAGCAGATCCTTTGGGAAATGAATAGTCAAATGTTTTGAAGTCAGAAAGGATCTGGTCTAATTGCTATAGAGCACAAACCACAGATTCTCTTTCAATTATTTCTGGATCAGGCCCATAGTTTCAGAATGAGCTATGGTAGCTTCATAACGATGCTCAGGCTTTATTGAGGAAAGTTATTCAGCCCCACTATTTACAAAACAGTTGGTACCCCTAATGCCAACATTTATCCCAGTCTTAACTATAGCCCTCTATAACCCACATGCCACAGAGCAAATCTCCAGCCTCTCACATTTCCATCCTGTTCATCCTGCTAGGCTTTCACTATCCACTGGTAAACCATTTCTTTTATATGACCACTTTACCCTAATATTCGCTGAGGCTCACTTGAAAACTGCAAGGCTCCAAAAAATAAGAGAAATGATGTTCTTCTCATTTATATGGACCCTTACCCCACACAGCATACTTACAGTCTCAGTAAAGAGATGGTATTAACAAAGGTGAATTATTTATATTTGGTCCTTTGACTAGGCCTGTGGTTTAACACAAAACAGCTTAGGATAAATTCAGTATCAATGGATATTGAAGAACTGACCCACCATTCTCCGGTAATTAATACAGCTCTTCTGACCCCCCTCTCAAACCCTAGCATTAATGAAAGTTTAGGTAATTCCTCACACTTCCCTGACTCTGCTCACGTTTTTACAGAAATACAGCTCAGACCTTGGGCCAGCAGAAAGCATTGGGTGCAGAAAGCCAAGGTTTTGCTTTCCCCAGAAGACAGACCAAGCATTCTCTAAGTCTCTTTCTGGAAGACAAGAAAGTCAAGGCTGTGTGGTTTGAGGGCGTTCTTATTTGAATATCAGAGGCTAAATCAGTGCTTTTTCTAACCAAGCCCCTAAATTACAAAAACTGACCTAAAGCACTTCAAAGAGGTACAAAGGGAAAGCTGACCAACTTTCTGACATCTATCAGGTGCAGTCCTTTTGGTTAGATAGGGAATGTATGGATGTATTTGCAGAACGCACTGAAATTCATGCGAATATCAAAAAGCTGAGGAGGTCTTAAGTCATTTGCTGTCCATATGAAACATCATTACCTACTATCAACCCAGTCTTTCCCAGAGAAATCAATATTAGACTGTGAGCTAAGTTCGTATTTTATTAACTGCCCCACAGAGCAGAAGTGCATGTGTTCAACTAAGCTCAACCATTTAATGTCATTTAAAGGTGATGAAATCTTAAATATGAAACCTTTCTCAGCATGTTAGCATTTTACACCAACTAGGGGAAAATTACTGATAAAAAGGATGCAAGATTGCCCAGTTAATGTGAGAGGTTAACATTTCAAACATTTTCTACTTTCATAAAACGTGATAAGAAGCAGAAAACAAGGCTTATTTATGCCCTATTACAGTGATAATTTGCATTACAGCAAGTACTATATGTAAAAGAATAGCCTGTCTCAAGCAGCATAGCTATAAAACTCTGAGTGGCAAACTGCATTTAGTAGACTGCTGGGAGGTCTGCGTAAACAATTATAATTTATGTCAGGACTTATGTTAAGGGTCATTGTGTTTTTTTATCCTAATGATGTTAAACAGTTTGACTTTTTTATTAGTAGATAATATATTAGCAATATTTAATAACTAGTCATATTGTAGTCCTATGACAAATTCATCTCTGGAAAAAATTACAATTGTCTAAGATTTCCAGCCAGTTCATTTATATAAAAGGCACTTTAGGAATAAAACAACTTTTGTGGTAATTCAATGTTATAGCATAGTACAGTTCATATTAAGGTGTATATTAAAAATTTACAGAAAGCCGTATACAGATGCAACACATCAAATCAGAGTGAGGTTACCTTCTAAAGCCAAGTCTTTTCAGAAGCTGAGTGAGGTCAGCAAAGACCAACCAACCAGCTGGCAATTTCTGGAGCAGGACTTCCCTCCTCTTCAACAGAGAGATCCGTTACTCATTGTTCACAATGGATTGATTGCATCTCATCAGAAATCTTGGTCTCCTTCTAAAAATACTGTTGATTTGAGAGGGACGACTTTAGATTTTGCTTCTAGAATGAGCATAACTGCACCTAAAAACATGAAGTAGAGGCAATTAAATTAATATAATTGTGATATAATTACACATACAATAGGTAGCACTGAATCCTCTTAAATCTCAGTCTCTTCTCCATTATACCATCCCGCTCATCCCATTTTCTCCATCCCTAACTTTTCACAATTTCCCTCACTGGCTCTTTCTCCTCAACCGTAAAATATCCTTCTTAACTACCTACTCAACCATTTCATTTCTCATTGACTATTTCTCTGAAAATTCCATGGAGATGATATCCTCTTCCCAAATCTTGCCCCCCTCACTTTTAGTCCCCCCGCCCCCCCCTTTTTTTTTTTAATATATTGGACAGGGATTATTCTCTCTTCTCCTGAGGCACTACTGTTTAGTCTGTCCTTCTCAAACCTTTCCAACAATCTGCCTTTGCTGCCCTCAAAGAGCAAACTACATGTGAAGATTTTTTTTTCTACTTTCTAGCTTTGTATCTCCTCCATTCTTAACTGCTTAAGGCTCTGTACTTTCAATTATACTTTTTTTTNTTGTAGTCCTCAACTCAAATTTGGTCTATATTAGAAGTTTTGTGCAAGTAACTAAGGTAGTTCAGGCAGGTGAAGCTAAAGTACGTTGACTTTCCTGTAGAGCAATTCAAAGGTAGAATAATCTCCCTGATTCTGCTGCTACTGTCTTCAAATAAAAACTCAGTATTACTTCTTTACTACAGTTCAAGAGACTCAGACCATACCAGGAAAGGCCACATCTTAAAGAAAAAAAAGATTAAATCCCACAATGGGAAATTCTCACTTTGCTTTTACAATGCTAGATACTGCGTATTGGGAGAAATGGGAAAAGTCCCATGTCCTAGATGAAAGATGTGAAACAATCTGGGAGTAAACACCCAATCCAAGATACCTAGTCATCTCGCCACACTCCTATATATAGATTTTTCCCCTCTGCTTCCCTGTCGGAAAGCTTACCACTATTTCCATATCATCACTATGACTCTTGCTCAGACCAGGATTAATTTTGCGTAAAAATGACCCTTACAAGCTTCCTTTCTCATTTTTTTTCTTCGTTCACACAGTTTAATCATGCTGTCCTTTCAAAGCCCCTCAGCAACTCTGTCATCAGGCAGAGGCTATCATACCATTTTTACCTTTCCATCCTCATATTATTCCTCCCATCAGTAACAAATTTAGAAGTAGACTGTTCAGTTCTGGTAATACAAATTCCTGTAATTCAAAATATTATTTAGCACAACGTATCACCACAGTATATATAGGAAGCTTTATTCTTGTACTGTTGACTTTCAATACAAAGTAACATTAGTACAAACCTTTTCCATACACCCTTCAAGTCTCTTCTATCAGAATTGTTCTGTATTTATACTACTGTTTTTAATTTGCAGCTGTCTTCTCTCACTCAAATCCAACCTTTGCCTTGCTTGCTATCTATATGCAAGTCACTTTACACAGTTCTGTAAAGCATTATCTCATTATTCTGTCTCTCACTGTTGAGCATTTTCAGACCCTCTGTGTGAAAGATGAGATATAAAAATAAATTGAATTGGAATACATAATGCTAAGTCCTGAACTTAAACAGACTACACTCACAGTGCATATGTAATTTGACAGCTACAGGCTATACTTTCATGACGTACACCAAAAGCATTAATGTAAGGGATTTAAAATTCTAACCATCCTAGGTAGCCTGACCTAGACATAGACTCATGGCCATGTAATCTTGGGTTGTTATTAACCAATTTGACATAGAAAAACTGGGGTAATTATTACAATGATTACTAGTTACGTGGTATGCCAGAGCCAACCTTCAAAGTTACTGCTTCTGTAAATGTTCATGTCTCCTGTCCACCATATCCACGTAGCAGCTGTGTTAGCTGCCTTCGTTGATACAACATGAGAAAGCATTTGTAAAACAGATTTCTATCAGACAAAAACAACAACAGAATGTTTTGGAGCATTTCCAAACAGTAAAGATGTGTAGTATGGAGCTTTGGGTGTCGACTTTGATAAAGCTGGACTAAGTAAGAGAGGAAGTGTTACTTAATGTTTTCATTCTAAGAAGAAACAGGAAAGAGAGAAGTACTGAAAATGAAGCTTAACTCAAGGAAAAGGCAAAGCTCCATCTCACAGAGTCGCAAAAAATCCATAGAATTTTCTCTTATGCTTCTTGTTTCCATTGGTATTTCAACTCGTTTAAAATAAGGACAAAGATAATCTTCATGCATCCAACTCTTTAAATGTGATTACTTGAATATAATAAGAACAGTATTATATTCCATATCAATATTTACAGATTTAAGATTTATAATTGTTTCACTTTGAGGAAAAGCAATAAAAGAATACACCAATAGAAGTCATTCCAGTTGTTCTAACTTTAGTTAGCTCTTTCCGTGCAAAAGCTGTGGTTTTGCAACTACATTCCTCCATGTGGTTTTTAATCACAAAAATAAAGTAGTAGTAAACTGATATGAAGAATAAACGACAAATTCCATACCTTTATTCTTACTTCAAGGAAAAAGTAAGAAATCATTATGATCTGAATCCATCTGATCAGCATTAAATCAGAAATGGCTATTGTGGTTTTTATTTTTTTCAATTAAATAACAAAAAGAAATGTTAGAACTGGTAAGATCTTAAGTTGTGGATATATAAGACTCAGATACCAGCTAAGACCTTTGTGACTGTTCAGTTCCACAGCCCACCTTTTTCCTGTAGTGGCCATAATAATGATTCACTTACGTGCCTGCTTATTAGTCTGCTAAAAATTCAAGCGCTGAGATCCATGTTAGCTATTGAGTATAGGGATAACTATTTGGACTGCAGTATAGCTCAGAAGCACAGCCACACAAATATATATATTTTTTAAAACACTGCAGAGAAACAATATTAAGAAAGCCTTTGTGTGTTCCTTAGTAGAGCTGCTGTGATGCTGTATTTCCCCAAACCAATCAGCCTTATGAGTCTAATGACATGTTGTGCATGATCTGCTCCATTGTTTCACGTATATCAAAAAGTACAACAGGGAGTTATTCCATTTGAGGATTTAGATTGCAAAAACCAGGCTATTTTTATACAGAAAAAAACACCTGTTTCCACTTTTTTTCTTACTCAATACAGCACCAGAAAGTGATGTTTTGTTTTTGTTTTTATTTTTTTCCCTGTAGACTCCAGTAACATAATATTGGTAAAGCTGTCTAATAATGTAGGAGGAATTCAGCTAAGAGCAACAGCCGTTTTGAAGTAGATTCAATCCTTTCATTGAATCTCCAGTAAAAATAATTTAACTCAGGTAAAACTTGACATTTTACCTCAAGCCTTCATTTAGAAGTTATTTACCCACAAGCAGAGATTTGAAATCCTCATAGTATATATTGAAGAATCCAAAAAAGAAAACGTGTTTTAAAAAAAGAAGCAAAGAAAGATTATGTATAAGCTGGAAAATAGAAACATTCTAGGAATATTTATTGTAATTATCAGCCAATTTTATATTTCAATGATCTAGCTTTAAATTACAGAGAAGCATAAAACATGCTATAAAGAAGCAATTCCATTTATTCCACTAATAAGTTGCAACCTGTTTCCGTTTTACAAGCACGCACATAAATGTATTCAGTTAGCATGAATTATGTATGCATGCCTGAATGTTCATGAACCATTCCTAATGGCTTTAGGTTATTACAAATCTGACATTCCAGAAGTAAGATATCCATAAGCATATATGGAAGCAGCAAATTCAGCCCTGTGCCTTGTCTGTTTCTGCGTAAGAATGCAGAGAAAAAGCAATTTGAAACTTAAACTCTGGTCCTGCAAATGGGTGGTCTTTTCATTTGCCCAAGGGCTGCTCTAAGCAAGATGGGATCCTGCCTTCAGAGTCATGAGCACCACTGAAAGACTCGTCCTGCCTGCTGGATTTCCATAACCATCTGGTAGTTTCCCAGAGAGAGATGAAAATCTGGGGACATTTAGATAAGGAGGAAAGATGGTCTGGGAAAGGAACACAATAAAAAGAGCACTATGCTGCTTGGACAAGTTATATTAAAATATGCTTGGGATTTGTAAATAATGAAGCACAACCTGACAGTTTCTAGACACAATGTGTTAGTATTATCATCTCCTTTTAAAAAATTCTGGCTCATTTATTTTGTAGCTTGAGTGATGAAATGAGAAAGTTTAAGAAACTCACCTCTGAAATTGGCACTCAAGAAAATGTATACATATTCTTGGTTCTCTGCAATGACTTGGCAGGTAACTGTCGCCTTAGGGTTTTGGTCTATGGTACAAACACCTTTCTCTCAGCCTGACCATAGACACAAACCATCCATACAGCTGCTCTATTCTCCAAGTAGCAGATTGACAAAAAGTGTTCACAGGTAGAACAAACCAGGGGAATACTATTTAACAATATCAGTGCTGAACAATGGCAAAGTAACCTAGACAATAAGTAGAAACTGTATTTGAAGCAATACAGGAATGTCAGTAAATGACCTGGATTTTCATCCAAGCGGCTGCCAAGCCATCTCCACCCTGGAATAACATCCCTGCTCCCAAACATCTCCCTGCCACAGGAGGAGGTGGGCAAGCCACGGCTCCCTCTCCTTGCAGCACTGGCTAGCGATCAAGTAGTGCTCCCAGGAGCAATGTAACAGGAGGGAAAGACTTCTGTCAGAGAAATTTCTCTGACCCAGAGTCATAGCCTCCCCCTTTGCATTTAATATTTCACACACTGATGGGATGAACAGCAGTGTTTTCTCAAAGCTAAGAAACACCCACTCACTCTCAGACAATGATGAATACAGAAGTTAAACTCAAAAATTGCCAAAAAAGCAATTCCCATTACAATCCTCCTTGTGCTTACAAAAACCACAGCCATGGGGAGTGTCCCACTTCTAGAACCTTTCCTGTGCAAGAGACACATTTTCTTAGGGCTTGTCCACATAATATCAAACAAATTTTATCATTGTTTAAGAAAAGGAATACCAATACAGAATAGACTACAGTAGCTGCTATTTAAACCAATATACTTCCTTTAAAACACAATCAATTGTCAAATTCCTTAAAAAAAATAATAAAAAATTTAAAAAAAAGCCTTGATCCTAACATGCAGTTTGTCACAGGCCAAAGCAGGAATATGAAAGACCAGTCAGGAATCTGAATTATGCAAAAGAAGATTTCTTTGACTGGTGTGTGAGTGTGACTAAGAGGACAACAGAAACACCACAGACAAGCAGATTTTTATAACGAATATCCAGATGCAGGCTGGACAAATGTGGGATGCGGCACTGAGAAAATCCTAGACAGAGCTTTTGGGTCTGAGTACCAGCTGAAAACAATCTCCTGTTGTTTGATCCTCCTATGCTCAAGGAAAAGGTGCTTGGCACATCTCTGTAAGTAAACAGGATTACATAAAAGACATTTGTTTCCAACATCAAATTCTCCTAACTGGAACAAACTTGTTAGATGGAATGCTTGACTAACTCAAAAAAAGTTACAAGAGTTTTTGGAAAAGCCTTCCAGTATTCTCGAACAGCATATGCACCCTGTCAATTAGGTGGTCACTGCTTTAGTAGTCCAAAAAATAAAGTTTCAAATTACAGTTTTTACCAGGAAGCAGTAAAAACACATTCTGAAAGCAACCATAAAGTTTGATAACCCATTACACTAAATAACTTTTCTGGGGGCTAATCCATGCTGATGACTCGACATACAGTCACTTTCCTAAAAAACTGATTTCTAGCACTGCAAGTAACTGCACAGCTGTGGGATACACTGGGTATTAAGTTTCAAGAACTTTTAAGACAAGATCACAGTTCTAATCAAGCAGCTACGTACATTTAATGTAATTCTACCCATCTAAAGCATCTCTCCTTTCTTTGAGGAACTTGGATGGAGGACAGGTCCAGAGCTATACTCTAAGGCACAACCTGTGATGCCTCTAGATAACATGATGAATTATACAGCCAGAACTCTAAATTTATTGATCACTTAGTGTGAGAAAAAAAAAAAAAACAACCAGGCATATTTAAGACCATGGACTTTTCCTAACAGGCCAACTAACTAGCAAAATATGCTGGCAGGTTTGTTTTATTATATGGAGAATTTCTCCAACCATCTAGCTGTTATTTTTAATCATTGCAACATGTATACGAATGAAGACAAGGAAAAGAATTATTATCAGCAACCCTTACTCCTGGGAGAACACAGCTCTACACATTTTCAGACAAAATACGTGGCTAAGTCATCAGCAACTGCAATGCCAACTTTACCAGCTTATGAGTACTGCAAGACAGGCAATGCCTGGCTGCACAGTACCAAAGGTTCACCTAATTCATTTCCAGTCTCCAAACCAGGCCCATGATCAGATGCTCTGAAGGACAGGATAAGCATCCTGGCTAATTTGCTTCCTTGTTAAGCCTCATCTGTGCATCAAGCAATAGCCAAGAGGAGTGCCAGTGCCCACGCTGTACCTACCTTCCCTGTCGGGCAGGCAGAGTCCTTGTTCCACTTTCCAATGGCTGAGCTGGGCTCTACTCCACACAGCTGCACACATTTCTTCCTTTTTCTCAGCTTCATATTTCTATTTGATTTTGTTGACTATGGAAATGGAGCCAACTTTTCTGCCAGTTTTAATGGATTTCACCCTGAAATCAATAGAAAAATGCCCATCTATACTAGCAGCTAATTTAGTTCCTAATCTGTATTATGCCAGACAGGAAGTTTCTTTGGCTCTCTTACTTTGAGGGAAACAGTAAGAACCACAGAAACAAAAAAGGGCAAGATTTATCTAGGAGGTGGCAGCAGCTAAACTGCTTCGACTAATGCAGCTGCTGACATTTCCAGCCATTCAGTGCATTCCTCCCTAGGGAGAATAAAGCTGAAAGAAACTACTTAGTATGAAACTACTGGATGTCCATTAAAAATCATTCTAGTGGTAAAGATGAAGAGGCTCATTGGCAAAATACCCCTTGTATAAATCTAAAAACAACATTAAAAGCCATCCAAAAAGCAGGCAGTTAAATAGATTCTTTCACACTGAGAACCAGCAGTACAGGAGACTAAAATGGATTCTGTAGGAAAAAAAATTACTTTTGATTTAAACCACTGATAAAGAGATTTCCCAGTCAACGTCTGTGTAATACTGAAGAGAATGATTTTCTTTTTTCGCACAAAACCCTAAGAGATGTTAGAAAATATGATTCAAAGAAGAGCTTTAGAAGCAGAATTCAAAGAATCTGGGGGGATGGTAGACCACTTTCTTATATTACCACCTGTTATGCAGGATAAAGGAAAAAAGCTTTCTCTGATGAAGGATGGGATTTACAGGTTCTCTCCCTACTTGAACAGCACAGAAATTCTGGGGTGGTAGCAACACCTGATGCAAAGGAATCGTATTAAGGAATTAATGGAGCCATGGCAATTTACACTAATTGAGAAAAAAGTTTCCTTTAATTTACCTATGAAATACAATAGGCAGTTTTAAGAAAAGAAGCCTTGTGAGGTAGGTGCCAATGGCTGTATCTTACCACAATGAATGGGAACATACCAGATGTCTCTCTGGGCATGATGCTCTATACTGGTTTTGGCTGGGATAGAGTTGATTTTCTTCATAGTAGTGCTATGCACGCAACACTCCTATATGACAACCCCTCAGGGTCCAAATCAAGGTCAATGCTTCAGTGCTCCAGGCTCTGTACAAAACCAACAATTTCTACCTCCCAGAGCTCCAAGCTTGCAAACATACCTATATCTTGGTCTTTCTTGGAACTTAGCTTTGTGAATAGGCAAACACTGCACGAAATACGAATGGAAAAGGGCTCTCCAGAAGTCCTATTTTGCCTTCAAAACAGATACATCAGTCAAGTCCTTAATTTGTGTGTTATCTCCCCCTCTAGATACTATAAACACACAAGCCAGGTGATGCATTCCCTGATTTAACCAAATTTTTCAAGAGCGTGTTTTTGTGCTTTGCTGACTGACCTCCACCTCATTTGAGTTCACTGCATATAGTCAGGTTACTGCTTAGATTTAACACTTCTATTTCATATTCATTTCCTCTGTTCACCACCTCCATAACTGGAGAGAAAATCAAGTCTTTTACCTCATTATAAAAGCTGGAAAGAAAGACAAGTCTTTTACCTTGTTATATAAGCCTAAAGTGAAAAGCCAAAAGAAAAAGACAAAAAAAAAATCTAAGTGGGGATCTTTGTCAGCTTCTGTGAATGCCATTTAAGAAAACTGAACAGAAAATAGATATACATGGAGAAGAGGGCTAAGGAAAACATTTCAATTCATTTTCAGCAAAATCTGGTTTTCTACTTTTCTGTTGAAATGAAAGCACAAGTGGCAACAACTCCATGCCTACGCTTGTTATTGCCTACTCAAGAATCAAGTGCTCTTTCAGTCAAGACTTGATTGTTGGATAGAAAATAAACTGTCAACTGGTGAGGCTTATTATCAAACTGGAAAGTGAGAAAGGTTTGCTTGCTGCTGCTAGTTTGGGGATTTCATCAAAATGGCTTTTAGAAGCACATTCTTTTGCTGTAATCCTTGAAGTATTTCTCTTAGAAGAATAGCGTGTAACCAATGCAATGAGGTCAAGTCAAAGAGCAGCACCCCAGACTTGGTTTTCTTAATGTTCTCATCCCTCTAATTGAGACAACATGGTCCAACAGAGGAAAAAAGTGGGATTCCAGAAGCTTCTGTTCTTCTCTCAGCTCTGTCAGTAACCTGTTTTTACACCATAGAAAAGTCGCTTAATCTTTCTGTTCTTCAGTTTTCCCATCTGTAAGACATGACTGATATTACCCTTCTAATGACACACTAGGAGGTCTTAGATGATGTCTATTTACACAAGCTAACTTGCAACAAATTAATTTGGCATTTGATCAAACCTCATGTTCTCTAGCCCTTGCAAATTGCCTCTGAGCTGTAACCCACTTCTGTTCTCTGGGCAGCAGTTGCTCTCCATGTTTTTCACAGCACCTATCTCTAGATCAGGACAAATGAAGAGATATTTTTTTTTCCTCCACATCACAGCTTTTCACATATCACCATATTTGTAGCACTATACAAACACTACAAATGTCCCTGATTTTTCCAACACTTTGCAGCTTTAAAGACTTGGTAAATTTTCCCTACATGTTCCAAAAAGACCATACAAGAAGTGTTTGCTTTGGCTTGGCAGCTTTCCAAGATTATGAATACTAAATGCGAGTACTAAATCTCTGGGTAGGACCCTTCTACTCTTCCAGAGCTACACACCAGAACAACACACACCCCAAACCAAACCAAACAAATAAAACAGTAATAATTGAGAGAGAGAACCTGTTTCCACACAAAGCACAATCGTGCTCACGCACAGCAGGCCTGTACAAGCGGTTGTCCCCACATTAACAGAATGAAAGGAATGAGAGAGAAAAAGTACAGACAGTGCCTGCAGTCACTCATGAAACAATATAACGAGACTAGTTGGTCTCAGTAATCACTTTAGTTGTGTTTTAAAAATAAATGCCTTCAATTGCTGAAATTTCTTCTGCAGCAACACAGATCAAAGAAGTATGCAGAAGATACCAGAACCAGCACCTTCCTGTAGTATCAATTCACAGCATCTACTTTGAGAGGAAAAAAAAGTTCAAAAGAAAAGAAAACAGAGAAAAAGGGAGAAGGGAATGGTAATAATCCCAGAATGAAGAAATGTATTCACTCTCTTTGATGTCTGCATTAGAGCTGGTTAGTGAATTCCAACAAGACGTGTTTTTGTTGGGAAGTGCCAGTTTGTTGAAATGAGTATATCACAGAAACACACCTATTTCAAGAAACCTCCACTCAGCAACGAGCAGACACTAAAGAAAGAGTGCCTGATTTCCTGGCAGGCTACTTCTCTAAGGTGCTGCAAAAGCTTGGGTTTCCGTGGCCTTAAACTCCAGGATTGCCCTATACTGCAAACAGCACTACGCTTACAGACCCTACAGTTTTCAGGCCAAACACCAGTAATCTGGGTGCTCTGAGAGTTTCAGGTCAACATGAGATTTATTCACTCCAAGTAACAAAGGACAGTTACATTGATTCCTCAAGAATTCTCATGCTTTCCAGACTCCTGGGACATGTACCCGGCATGAATGGGAAGTTAAAGAGCCTGAGAAGTCAGAATAGCTAATTGTTACTTTGACAGAAGGAAAAATATTTTGACTTTTTTTTTTGCTTACATTTTCAAGACATCGGAATCCCCCTCCACCTCAACAGGAATGTCAAATTTTGCATATTTCATCTGAGTTGCATGTAAACAACCCATTAAACATACCTGTATGACTCCAGGTTTGTATGAGCAATTTTCCAGAAGGATTCACAGCATCTGCTAGAAATAAAACGTTAAAAGGTTATTGACAGAACCCATTTAATTTGCACCAGTGGGACTAACCTGTATGTACTAAGCATATATAGGGAGGGGCAGATATTCCCCAACAAATTACCTTCAGAGGAAATGCCCCCCAAACTTTAAGCTAACGATCAGTTTGCATGCCGGATGTTAAACAAAAGCTTCTTGGCCTGCTATCAACTGTCACATGGGTATGAAATTGTTCTTAGGGCAAACCCTAGAAAAGCCACAGAATGCATACAGCATCCTCCTGTGCTTACTGCTTGGTTCTGGCTCTCTCAGCACTACTTCAGCAGGAGACTACAAATATTGCTATTCTAAAGAAGTTAGAGCAATAGAGGCTGTAGCAAAAACTATTTTGAGTGATGTGACTAATAACTCCAAAAAGATAGTTGCAATTCCATTACATTTCACTTCTTAATTGTTAGTGGAACAGCCTTCAATGAGACCTATACACAAGGGTCTACATATTAGTTAATAATTTTCCAAGGTTATACTAACACCAAAAAGAAACCTTCTAGATAATTAAAGGTAATTGACCTAGGTCAGTATTCTTATTAAACAGCTACAGAGAAATAAAGAAAGATGATTTGCATAGACCAGATTAACATACACATAATATGGGCCAGTAGCAACATAACACGATATGTAGAACACAATGCAGGAGAGCACACTGGGAACTAAGACACAATTGTACCACTGGATTTAGTCCAATAGATTGTTTTTTACGCAAGTGATTACATAACATTATAAATGAAAGAATAATATCATATGCAGAAATTAGAATTCTCAGAGCTAAACTGCATCTGGTCTGCTGTGCAGATATTTAATGTAGACCTTTATGGTGTGGTCTAGCAAGAAGAAAGCCATACAGTGGGTTACACCAAAGATTCATTTAGCCTGGTATCCTGTCTCTGATAACAGCCAAAACGGATGCTTATGGAAAGGGTATGAATACAGGACAAGTATATGGTATGCCCTGCCAATTCTAAGCAAAACCTGCAGTTTAGAAGCTTCCTGAGCTGGAGGCTGGCCCCACATCAGTGTCTTTAATGGCTCTTTATGAACTATTCTTCCATGAGCTTATCTAATCACTTTAAAAAACCATTTGTATTTTGGCATCTGCAACATCCTGTAGCAATAGCTTCCATAACTTAATTATGTGCTGCCTGATCATTTCACTTGTTTTTTGTCTAGTGAGAAATAATACATAATCACTATCTTTTCACTTTCTTCATGTCACTCCTGACTTTATGCAGCTCCAATACATCTTGCTTCCCCTGATTAGCCACCTTTTCTCGAAACTGGAAAGACCTAGGTTACTGAAACCTCCCTTGGACAGAAGCCATCACAACTCCCTGATCATGTCACCTTCTCTTGCACTTCTATGACTTCCATCATATCAGCCTTGAGACGGGACAGCTGGAATCATACAAAGTATTCAAAATGAAGCTGCACCATTTATTTCATTCTAACTGCGGAAAACACAAAGAACATCATTCATAACCCTTAATGCATTTTTACCCATTCCCCTTATTCAACTGGCACAGTATCTCTTTCTGATCTTCATGTGTTTTGTCCTCAACACAGAGGACATCATTTCTGGCATCCCTTCACCTGTGCTCTGACAGCATCACATCTTTCTCTGTCTCCCCAATTTCTTTCAGCCTCAGATACCTGACAGCAAATTCCCTGCCCAATCTCTCTGCAGAACTGGAGGACTTATGGTGTCTTTCCCAATATCTAAGCTTCATGCACTTCCCATGTTTGTGTGCTGCATAACATTTATTGTTGCTTTCCTTTATCCTGCTCAACTCTGCCCCAGCTTAGCAGCTGAAGCCAGCATTTCAGCTTCAGAAACAATCTCTGCACAATTTTCATGCATTTTAAGACAAGTTTTTGTATATCAAAATACCAGAAGGCATTTTGCCTAAAAGAAGAAAAGCTCAGTAAGTCATACTTGCTCAGGTACAATCCTCACACACATTCCTACATAAATTAGGCACATAAATTGTGAGGCTAGTCTTAAGGACTTCTCACAGCCATATGGGTAAAGAAAAGTTACCCTCAGGGGCAGACTCACCTACTGGAGGGGTCAAATTACCCTTTGGAAATACTCATCTCATTGCCTATATTGAGAATCTAGGACACTTACAATCCTAAATTTAACATCTCAGTTAAGTGGGACTCTGGGAATTTGCATTTCTAGGACAAAACAATCTGGGGTTAGATGAAAACAGAAGAGCAGCTAAAAATCTAAGCCAGACTCCCTCCCCCTGCCCCAGTACCCTCAATCTTACAACCAATAGGTGAAGTTTTAAAGTCACTTTTTCCTAGGTAAATTTTACACAGCTAAAGTCAGGCCATACAAAAATTGTAGTAGGCTGTGCCAAGCAAAATTCCTAGGGTGTTGGTTTTTGTTGGGAATAATTGCCAAATGGGGCAATTCATTGAAACTTCAGCTATCAGGTTTCCCTGCTGTCCCTGTAAACTTTTACAAGATGGGCATTTCAAAACACTCTAGTTCATATCCAAAACGCTTCCTCATGGCATGTATTTTTTTCAGCAACACACAGTTGGAGCTCCAAGAGTAAGCAGCAAAGCCGCCAACATCTGCAAACTCTCTCTTTTTTTTCCTAAATGTCGCGCAGTTCTTGCATTTGAATCTTGTTTCTTTTCTTGGTTTCTCAGTCTTCTAGTGTTACTTTAATGCAATTGCTTAGTTGTTAGCAGAACAGTTATTGCCAACTGTTTCCTTGAACCAGCCTCATGCTTCAGAACGAGGCAATAAAACCAAACCTCAACACACTCTCTCACACAAATATGCAGAGATCAATTGGCTCTGGTTAATGCTTGTTTCATTTTTATTTTCATTTCATTTTTTCATCATGACTGTAAACCAAAATAAACCAAACAAAGGGATTGAAACCACAAAGAGCAATGCTCACGTAAGACTTTAGATGAAGTCTCCAAGAAGCAAAAGTACTGAGTTTCTAAGCAAGGGGAGCCTAATCTTTCACCAGTGTCTCTATAGTCTCACGATACCTGAGAATGCATTTGCTTGCAAAATATTATCTATAGATCTAGAGTATTAGTTCTTGTATAGGGTGAGGCTCCATAGGAATATACAAACTGTTTATATCTCCCTGGTAAACAAGGGATGACGGGAAAATAATGAAAAGAAGCCTAAGCTAGTCAAAGCAGGAGTCAGGGAGCTTATCATTGCAGTACTTGGATTTGGTGCACAACAATTCAGCAAAACTTAAAGATGTTCATTCAAATTGGATTGATCATCCAAAATGCTTCCAGGCAAATACTACATGAGAACGTTTACTTTTCCTGTATTTTGGATATGAGAATGAACAATTAATTTTTTCCCTAGCTATTCTAGGGCTACCCTTATCCATCTGCTTATTGTTTACAGTGTAGGTCTTCTTGCCATTACCATGTGCTTCACTGGATTTACTCAAAGATAATTACCATACATCCCAAAACGTAATTTGGGGGGAAAAAAAAATATACCTTAATGTTTATCCACTTTCCTTTCCCAAATTGATTTAATTTTTTTTATTCTACTATTGCTTTTTGCCAAAGGGAATTTGTATCAGAAATGTGTACTAGAAACAAGGCTGAATAATTCAGCTTATTCAGAGCAAGCAATTACAGCACAAACTTCCCCAGTATACTGAACCTATGAAGGCTACTCTCAATGCATCTTCAGCTGCCCTGTTCACTGTAACAACAAATGGTAGTTCTTGTGACAGGTTCAAATGTTTACTAGAATTTAATTCAAACACATCATATCACATTGCATATTAAAAAGAAAGAAATGCAACATTGCTGGAAAGCTGTATTATGTAAGCACTACCCAAAACAATCATATTTTTTAAAATGTTGCTGTGTCAGGCATAAAGGAAGGTAAGTTTTACACTCATTTGCAAAGACATTATTTGCTTTGCTAACGAAACCACCACTGCATTGGTATTTAATTTAAAATAACAAATATGATCAGAAGAGAGGCATGAAAGTTTGACTTCAGATTTTCTCTGCGTTAGGATGCTGAACACAGACTAAATGCCAGAGAAATAAAATCCTACAGGCTTGCAGTACAGGCCACCGCTAGGACACCTCTGAATAGGTGGTCAATGCTTTGTTATAGAGCTTGTGCAAGGTAATAAAATCTGTGATTTCTTTTATTTTTAAACAATCAAGCTACCTGGCTGTAACACAGAAGTGCCTCAATACATTGAACAGGTAGCCCTGTACCCAAACAGATGCAGGCAATGGAAAAAACTTTTTCTGGGCATTGAGGAGGTGTATGATTCCCATAGGTAACAGCAGAGAAGCTAAGATTGCCTCCAGACAAAGGTATTGCCTGAAGTGGCTCTTTTAACAGTAGAAAACTAATCATTTCACACAACAATGGTCAGTGCATATTCTTCCCTAGTATCCGTATATGATCTGTACACAATAGCTGTATACGACCTCACCTCTTGGACTCATACCTTCATATGGAACAAGAGGGTACTACAACCATGGAGCAAAGAGGAATGATTTACCCTTTGTGAAATTTTTTTCCCCCTTGGTAAGTACATTAATAATAATAAGAGGAGGCAAAAATCATAAATCCCCTTTCATTCCTATCTGGAATATTTGAAGACTTGACCGAGTAATCCCAAGTAGCAGTGCATGCTATTTCATGGGTCTTTCTTCCTTTCCATCACCAATATCCTCTCATTTTGAAGTATTCTTTTCCACTCAGCTTTTCAAAGGAGTCAAAAGAACTCTCCTTCTTCTTGCTACTCCCCTCGTCCCCTCATACCCACATCTCAGGAAGACACTTTCTTTTCCCTCAACTTTTCTTGACAGGTTGGCAGCATTTTAGTCTGTTTACCTTCTGACAAACAAAATGTATTCCTCTCCTTCGCCACTTTGGAAATGGGTGTTTATGTGAAGGAACAGAACCAGAAATGGTGTTTTCTGAAATGATTGCTCACATGGCCACGGGTATAAAAGATTCTTCCTTTATTTACGGGTTTCCCCAAATCACAACATATCCAGCTAACCAGATTCGGATGTGGCTTGACAGGTCTCCTCTGAATCAGTGTTGCTCAACGTTACAGAAGCCTCATCCCTCCGAGATCAAGCCCAGCAAACTCATTTCTCAGTATTCCAAGCCCCTTCTGGGAGAAGATTGAAGGTCTAGGATGAAAAATACAAACTCTGACACGCAGCCTGATGTGCTGCTCTCACAAACTCTCTCATCAGCACACATCACTAGACAAAAGCTGAGTTCTTGTGAAAACAGAAATTTGTTTTCAACTCCCTTCCTATATCTATCCCATCAAGATACTGACTCAAGTGTATTTAGATTAAATTTAGATTCGAAAAAGCACCTGAAAAAGAACTAATGAGAAAATGTGACTTTTTACACTATTAATTTGCTCTCTTTATATTACAAGGCTTTCCAAAAATGGTCAGGGCTAAACTCCAAGTATAAAATCCTATGCTAGAAGATATGTAAAGGAGAGCACAAGACATCTTCTATAATTAGATTTATAATTGGGAAGGTAAATGTGTCCATTTACCAAACAGACTAGGTTTGCAGATGAAAGGACCTTACTAAAATAATTGAAAAATGTAAGCAGCATGATATAGTTTGGAGCAGAGCTTTGGACACACACTCTTTGCAATGATTACAGCCGTGGAACTGTGCCCATCATAACAATAACTGAAGTCAGATGAGGGATGCATGTAGACAGGCCTGCTCGTACAGTCTGGCTCTCGCACACTGCACTAGATATTCATTCTGATCTCAGCGGGAAAGCATGTGTTTGCAGAGCTGGCTTGGGCTGCACAAAGTTAAACTCTTTATTAAATCTTCTAGTTGGCAGTAGTCAGCAACAACTTTCAAGCATGCTAAAAAAAGTTTATTTTTGAAATCCAGATTTATACAGTGGAGTGCAGCACATGTTTTCTGAATTAATGTTTCCCCCTTCTCCTTCCCTGTGGAGACCAGAGCTGCAATTTTTCCAAAGCTGTTTGAGATTAAGACTCCAGCCCCCCTTTCAGAAATTCCAATTTTTAACTGGCTATGATTCCTGCAACGTAACCATTTACTACTACTGGCACTGTTCTTAATCTAAGTTTTCATTTTAGATCAGTCTACGGTCAAGTGATGCATCTAATTCTGGATGAAGAAGCACTGCTTCAGAAAGAAAAGGTGCATCCAAAGATTTGAGGCTAAAGCTACTTAAGTGCAGACTGCTATGGATAATTATATCTACAGAAGTGTTAACTGCTTCACATCCCGAGTTGTTTTACATTAGACAGAAATATCTGAATTTCATTATAAGGGGGCTTTTCCTCTTAGTTGCAATGCTTGGTCCACAGTCTTGAAATCGCCGTGCTAAGAGCCTACCTTTGTGAAAACAGCAAGGATGCTCTGTACAGACCTTGGCTCTCCCTCTGACAATGATCTGATATCATTTCAGTATCAATGCAATACAGCTGCGGGAAGATCTGGCTGGTAACATAGTACTGCAGCAATTTATTTTATCAACATCGCGCTTGAAAAAAGTTACCACTCCATGCAACAGAAGGCACCCGTACCCCACACGGCTGGCTAAGAAACAAGCAGCCAGCCTGCGGGGAGGCTCTGGTCCTGAGCTGGCGGATCTGCTCCTTTGTTCACCCTCCCTGAGGACCTGTGTGGCAAATAAAGCCATGCTGGTTATAATCCACGTGGGCTGAAAACACGTGAACTAACCACAGCATTTACAGGTTAGTTCTTTACTTCAAATTGAAATTAAATTATTTTTGAACTTAGCTGGTTTGAAACAAATTACATCTTATTTGGAAATAGCCAGAAATTTTACTATCATTTTGCCAACCTTGAAAGAAGCCTCTTTTTCAAATACCTGGAAAACATATTTTTAAACTATCATTAAATATCAAATTCACATTGAAATTGATGCATGTCAGAGAAAAAACATGCAAAAAGCAGTTACCTTACTAACTGGATTAATTAGTAAAAGAATAAGCTAGCTCTTAGAATATACCAAAACCACAGAACGCATAACTTTACAAAAAGTAGTGGTGACAATTGAACTTTTGGAAGCTCAGATTTAACCAGCTATTGTCTAACTGGTGCACTATGCATCAATGAAGCCAATTTCTGTCACAAAAGTGATGGTATACACATACAAGTTAACATGAACATTTTTGGCAATGGTGTATTTTAAAAAACACACTGCCATCTGATTTTTAAACAAGTTGAATTAAAAATAAATCTCAGACAACTTGTCAGCACCTATAAACATAGACAAATTGACCTCTCTTCCACCCCCACCCCCCATTCTTGCCAAAAGAAAATTGCACACAAAAATGAAACAACTTTCAAACCTATCTGCCAAACCCACAAGGGGAATTCAGATCACTATTTCTATCTATAAATGTCCATTTTAGCCTCTAAGGCAGGAGCTCCAAATACAGAACATTTAATGCCAGTGTCAACTTTTAAAATCAACTCCATAACTTAAAAACTCTCTCACTCCACTGCTCAATTATATATTGCAACCAAATCCTTTCTGAGCTGAAAACCCGTGCATCATTCTGACTTTTTTTTTTTTTTGCAGGCTGGGACACTGAGACATTTCTACTAAAAAGGAAGGAAGGACTATTGCTGGAGAAGAATGATGCACCTATAGCAAGCAGCAGATTTTAGTTTCCATGCTGTAATTTTGTAAGAGAAAAGTGTTGTCTTAAAATACACAGCTTATGCTTGCAGTTCAATCAATCATGAAATGACAAAATATATTGACAAGATTTTCAAGAAATCTCTTTCCATAGCTGTGCCCTACTGGGTTCCATAACACAGCAACACAGTGTGAAGAGCTATAAACTTTACAACCTTTTAGGCTGAATGCTTTCTGCCAAGCACAACAGCAGCCACACCAATATATCAGAGGACAGAAGATTTATCCCTGCTGCTTGTCCAGTGCCAGTGTCTCTGTCTGGAACAGTGAATCTCCTCCATTTCTCCCATTTTTTTCCCATCACGAGGAATGTGATTAGATTAGTATTATGTGCAATCATGTACCTGACAACTTAAGCCTCGCATTCATTGCACTCCGCGCCCCTTAGGCTGAGTTTACAGCTAACCTATGTAAGAGAATGCACTTCTCTCATGTGGAAATTACTTTATGCAATACACAGACTTCACCGACACACTGAGAAACAACCAAAGAGTTAGCGACACTCCTGAGAAAACAATTCATTGCTCTCCCAAACACCACAGAAGGAGCAATTTACTGCTTTCTTGGACAGTGCTGACACATTTCCTCCTCTGAATAAAACCCAGCCTCTTACTTTCGATCAGAACGTCCTTTAGTTTGCATTAAGGAAACAAAAAGGTCAGGTATAAATGATAAGCCACATTAAATCAGTTCACAGATGAAATTTGTTTATAGTTACTACACAGGTGCAAATGGGGGAAGCTAACAAGCTGCTGAGAGAGCATTCAACTACCTTCATTTGAAGAAAAACTTGCAAACTTGGAAGCCTACTCCCAATTATTTCAATTGCGCACATTTTAACACTGTATGGGAAAAAAAAAAGATATCAGAAAATAGCTCCAAAGGGATTCTTTCTAAAAGAGCAAATTAAAAATAAAGTACAACTAAAAGTCTCTACTGAATCAAGTATAATTGTAGCAATGCATCATGAGAAAGAAGAGCAACAGGTTTTATACCATTCAATTTGCTTGATTTAAAATAACGTAACACTCATATAGCTATAATGGAATGCTACTCCCACTGGATTTCCACTGCACTTCTGTGAACTCGCATGCGCAGATATACAAAATAGGAAAAGTTCTTGGACAGAAAGTATAGCTTTTCACTTAAAAAATAAAAACCTGTGGATTCCCGTAAAATTCAAGATTTTCAATGTAAAGAGGATTATATAGCATAAGAACACAGTTGAATTTACCTCGCTCTGAGGACATTCACATATTTCAATATTCAAAGAAAAAAAAGAATAATTTATGTACATTTTCATGAAAAGAGAAGTACTTGTGCTAAGTACAGGGGCTAAATACTGGCCTCCAACAACCTTATTTAACATTTGGAATTAACCTAAATTTGCGAAAGTGTCAATGAAAGCGGAGTTGATTCCAGAAAATTTTCTTTTGTTTCTGAGGGAGCATAATGGTCTCCACCTAATATTTCATTTGTAACTGGAGCTGATTTCAGGGTACTCCATTCTGTTAACTTATGAAAAATGACCCATTATAGGTTTTACATTAAAATTTAGCCTGTTCCTTTTGTGCCTTTATCACTTCCAAAAAAATAAACAAAGGATGCACAAATTGTATTTCAAGAATACAAGTTGAAGAACATAATGAAACTGACATATGGGATGGGATCCCCTGCTATACTAACAATGCTTGCACTGTTTTTATGTACAAAACATGCTTAAAATGGGTGAAGGAGGACCTGGGAAGTTTTACGCCATGAGGATCACTCTGTAGGCATATAAAGTATTGCATCACTAGGAAGATACTGGATTCATCGCTAACCTTTGCATGACTAGGTATCCTGATATTCTTGCTGCCACCAGGTCCTTACTGGTCTTGGGGAACAGCCACCACACCTTGAACAAATCTAGATCCTCCCCCATGTTGCTCTACCCCTCAGAAGAGGGCTGAATCTGCAAAGACATCCAGATGTCAGAAAAGCAAAGAAGAGTTACCAAATCTCTAGTACACTTAGTGTTTATTACCTGATTAAACGAGGTAATTGATGTTACAAGATTCATGTCCTCACACAGGGCAGTCAGCACCTTGAAACCAGAAGGGATAATTATCTAACAAATAACAATGTACTGAATGGACAAGAAGGACAAAACAGAAAAAGAAAAGTTTTTCTAAGCATGTAACAGCATTATTTTAAAACCTTCCTTGCTGTGTGGGAGGCAACTACGGACTGAACTTTGAGGAACACCCTGGGATTCACAGCTCATTTGTCTTTTTTGTTGCTTTACTTCATACTCAAGAACCAGGAATGTTTTATTTGCAATGTCTTCACTTGAGATCATCTGTCTGTGTGTACCCCCGCAATGCATCCATTTCCAGGAGCTGCCAGCACTGTCCAGAGCCAACTCTTTTCAGAGTCATGCAGTATATCTCCTCTTTACAAATAATGTCTTAAAATTCTAGAAAAAAAGCACACACCACACACTATGCAGACAGATGGCAATTAAGCCAGTTGGTGCAGATCAGGGCAAAAAGTAATTAATGATACAAAGTATTCAGGCACCAGGTTCAATATTTTCCCCTAAAAGAAGGAAAGGGAAACATTAAAAAAAACACATATAAACCATTATTCAAATACGAATTATGACTGCCCATTTACCCTAACAGGAATAACTTTTCAAGGAGATACAAATACCATAATATTTAGGCGTATTTTCTTCTTTGGCACAGGTGGCTGCTGGAAACTAATCAAGTAATAAAATGTTCCAAGTTCTGCTGCCATTCTGATGGTTTCTTTCATTTTCCCCTCCCCCTTAACATATAATTATAAAAAAGAATGTAAAGAAGCAACTTCGAGCTAACGAACATCTACAAAACAAACTAGAGGTGGCTCGTAAATAAACCACCCCAATTTTCCCTGTGAAATAAGCTGTTGAATTTCTCATCATCTTTGGAATATAATATAAATATTTTTCTCTGGAAAAAAACGCAACCCCCTACTTTCAAGAAACAGAGGAAGGCAGTTCTTGGAAACTCCAATTTTTGTTGGTTACACGTGGGCAGATCCAACAGAAGCCAAAGAGACTTAAGTATGGCAATCTGCTTCTTATGGAGCAACTTTTGGGATGAGGGCAAACGGTATGAAAGACAGATGGCAGAAGTATTACGTATCAGCAAAGATACAGCTGATCAGAGGCACATATCTCATTAGTGACACACCAGACTATCAGACTGTGAACCTTGTCCCAGATAAATCAATATGACCAAAATATTGCCAGATCTGAGGTGGGATGAGACCATTCTGGAAGCTCACCACTACTGAGTAGGGAAGCACAGAGTCCAGATCCAGCGCCATTGCTTGGAAAACAAGCTGTAAGCTTCCTTTAAACCATTCAAGTTTCTTCAGATTGCCAAATTCAGCTTGAACTTTTACAAAGAAAGACTTTCCAATGCTCCTGCCATCAGAGACCGTCTTCTTTGATGCTCAAGTACGGTGGTAATGAGTGGGCTATAAAACCTGAGGCAGGATTAGATAGGCCAGTCTTGCATGACTAAAAACAAAACTTCCTTTAATTCCATGCCAGAAACCATACAATCCGAGGACCAACACAGTTATGAATATCACAAGAAACAGCATTTCCAGAAGGAAAATAGACCTTCTACTTCTCATTAAAAGCTAACACATTCAAGATAAGTATTACATTATTTCCTTAAAAAGCACAGAAGACCACAGACCTCCATTTGCCTTAAAATGGTACTTTTAAGTTTTATCCCTTGGACCTCCAGGACTTCCAGACATACTGATAAATGAAAGTGGATTGACTACTCCGGCTTCTTGGCACATAGTCATTTAAAAACTGAGACACTTCCTAACTTGTGCAAAATTGAAACATTTGTTTGAGAATAATTAGTGCCTTAGCCCAACAATGTTTGGCAGACTTTTCTAATTAGTTGGGAAAAATGATTGAGGTGGGCAGGCAAGCAAGCAGACTTTGTCAGGCATTCTGTGAAAATAATTTGGACCACACACTTCGCTGCAGAGCCAGATAACGTACGTCACTCTCTGCTATCTTAACAGGTAGGATAAAAAGAAAAAACCAACAAAACAGCAACAGCAACAAAACAAGAACCAGCCATCTGGCATATGAAATCTGAATTGAGAGGACTTTTCACTTCTAATGTAGCTCTTCTGTGTTCTCTATTAGAAGCACAATGATCAAGTCATACTGTGTTAGGCCCCAGCAAATTACTCATTTTCTTTTGTATTTCCTATTGTACAGTAAGAACCAGAGCTGAAAATATTCATTGTGAGTCACAGGCTGTGCGGGTCCCAGAACAATATTTGCAGAGTATTCATGCTGGGACAGCCAACTGTGCTTTCCTTCTCCAGAGATGTTTTAACGTGCAGAGCATGTTCAAGGCAAACTGGGATCAGGACAATATCAAATCACCACATGCTTTAGCAGGCTGTACAGCTTCCAGACACGTTTCCTTTCTGAGATCCTTCCAGAAATTAGTCTACTAGCAAATGAAAAGTCAAGGTGCCATGTAACTTAACTATACCAAACCAAATTTCACAGATTTAATAAATATGGCAGTGTAACTTTTGCTACTTCAAGACAAGCACTCGCATACTAATACAACTAAATCATGCACATGACATATTTAAAGCTTTTTGACATCCAGGCATATCAAGAACTTCTCACCTCTGTATTTAAATTATTTTAGTTTAGGGAGCAATCATAGGAAAGCAAATTTCAAGTTTTAAAAACATTGACTCTAAATGAATCTATAAAACAAATCAGCTGGTCAAACCATTAGATGTAAATTGATATATTGCGATTTAAAAACTTAGATTTATGAAATAATTACATTTGCCAGCAGTATTTGCATATTTCCCATGTCTGCAGACTTTAAGTGGTAGCCATTTGGCCTATTATGCTTAGATAACCACCTGGAACTCCTTCCTGGGAAAGCTCCCAAGTCTAGACACTAGAAATCACATATGTTTTCAATTATAAGAAACTATTACTACAAGGCCAACATAAATCTCCTACATCAACAACCAGTTGCCAATTATATCACATTCCACAATAAGCCTTCTACTATAACTAATTTATGGAATGCTTGGCTTAGAAAAATCAATAAAATTAAGAGAAAGGGAGAGGTAAAAATATCAGAGCCTGACATTAGAGTGAACGTTTGAACCCAAATATTAGTTTGGTAAGGGAAAAAATCTGCAGTCAACTAGATCAACAGAACTATAAATTATACAAGCTAAAAAGCTTCATTGTGCAAACGATGGTGGTTGTGTTATCCACAGTATTCATCACACTCACTCCTGCATCATGCATACAAGATTCTGTGAAAAAGATTTAACAAAGATATTAGTGATTAGTGTTTTCTTCTCTTGCTGCACTACACATCCACTATACAAGAGGCCGAAACTGCAGAAAGGCTTTTTGAACAATGCAATAAAACCCAGGGGGATGTGTTCGGTTTTCCATCAATAACTTTTAAATGTTTTTGCCATATGATTACAAAGAGCAACTGTCTAAAAATCAGCTGATTTTTAGGAAATTATGGAAAACAAAGATGATTCAAAATGAGATTAGTGGAAAAACAGCCTTTACCAAAACCAAGTTGCATACAGGAAAAAACAGACATTTTATACATACATAGAGAGAGTGATCACACTTAAAAGGACTAGTGAAAACACCTGAAAGAGACCTAAACCAACAGAACATTTTTCCTTTCCATTTCCCACCAAGTAGATTGATCGTTCATTTGCTTTCTATAACCAAAAAATATTAGCTTAATTCTTTTGGACAGTACTATCTAACTTAAGCACAATAGAGTTCTTTATGGTAAGCCATTAAGTATTTAAGTAGAAATACTATAATTTGCAGTTTTAAATTGTGAATTCATTCTGAAAATGATCATTTCCCCAATTTACAGATGGGAAGAAATATCCAGCAATATAAGGATTAAAACCTTTGGTTCCAGGGCTAATAACTTCTGAAGATACCAGCCCCTTCCCAGGCTAATCACTCAACCTTTTTAAGTTGCTGGTTTTCAAACAGGATGTGATGCAGATATATTAGGTACCATAAAATTGTGTATTTTTTGCCTATGGTGTATCTGCATGCATCACTGACAAAATAAGACAAAGCAATCCCCTGCATTATCATCTTGATCTATTTTGTTGACAATATCTCAAAAAAAAAATAAGGATCAATTGCAAGCAATATAAAACAATGCTCTTTTTCTACTTCTCAATCGATACGTTTTGACTAGTAACTAAAGCTGATCAAGAATTTTTGTGTAGTTTATCAATTCTGAAAGGAAACTCCCCAGTCCAGCCCAGACTTTCTTTATAAGAATATTCATTTCAGCACAAAGTTCATCATTTAGTCTAAATGGGAGCAAAAATCTTAAGTCCCTCCTTTGCTGGATTCAGGCTCTTTTGGATGAGTCTGGTGCAACGTTTTCTACTGGAATGTTCCCCTTCACACAAATAATCAATATTCACGAAAGGAAAGATAGGTTTAACTACATAAACCAGAGAGCTAGTGCAGTCACACCTTGGATGTAGGAAGCCAGGGCTGAAGTACTGACTGAATTAAAACTTAAAGAGTGGAACATACCAGCAGAACTGGAGAAAGACAGACAGACCCCATCCGCTGGCAGGCAGGATGCTTCAGCCACCCACCTGTAACAGTGAGCATCCAAGTCCCTAGTATGACAAGCAGAGAGAGCCCACAGCCACTTTCGAGCTCTGAACAGCTGGCCACTACCTAACCAAAAATCATCAGTTTTCAAGTGAAATACTTTTCCAAGATTTGATGCTACCCAGATTTGGAACAAATTCATTTCTGGTATTTAGAAACCATGCACACAATTCTTCTCTGAGAACTTTCCTAATGCTGGAGATATACACATTTTGGCATAAACTGACCTCAGTAATTTGTGATTTGTCATACTGGTTTGCCATAAAGGTTTATGCCATTTTAGAATCACCTCCATAGTACAATTACAAAGGTATAGATGACAGCATGTAGACCTATAGTTGAAGGAAAAACATGACAAATGTTAAAAACTTGAACTGTCATTTGAAATCTAAATTAGACAATTCCTGTGTGTTCCTCTAGACTCCCTACTGCTGTAGTACCTCACTATCCACTGTTGTCGTCACCTGTACAAAAACAAAAGACCGAGAGAGAGCAGAACTTAAAGTCTCCTGAAGCTACCAGAAAATAAGTTTAATACATCATTTTAAGTTCAACAAATTCCTTGCATTCCTACAATTGCATAACAGACTAGGAAAAAATTATACTTGCTTAATTGCTTAAAGTATTCTTTCCTAAACACCATGAATTGCAATTAAAGTTAGTCAGAATTTTAATTCCAGCAACAGTTGAGAATCGGAGCTACTTCTGATAGGTGGAAAAAGTAGCATTATGAGTGAAGTTTTTCTTCCTCCCATTTATTAGAAGTTTGTTCCTTGAAACAAAGGAGTTCACCATAATAACATCACAGGTAGGATTTACCTGCCATGAAACTTAAAGTCATAGTATTCCTCCTGTTACTACCTCTCATTAAAGGATTTTCCACAAGTTAATATATGCAGCAAAGCACACTAATGGATGATTAAGGTAATTTTGCCATAGGAGACTCAAGGTTAGTCTCTGTTTCTCCATATTGATGTCTTTAATCTTCAGAGCATGGAGTTGTCAACACATACATATAATTTGAAACATCCATCAATAGTAAAGAGCAAGAGCTATTATCCTATTCCTTAACTCAGATATCTGCATCTCAAAGAATTCTGAATAGCTCAAATTTTGCTAAGATTACAATAATAATGCAGGTAAATACATTGTACAACTGTTAACTTTGGCACAGCGAATGTTCAGCTTGGTCCTCCTTTCTTCCTTTTAAAATGTTATTTTCCATGTTAATGTACCTAGTTGTACAAGTCAGTGGCTCATTCTACGTTTAGCCAAAAAAAGTCTTAGAAAAGCAGAGACACAAATGAATCGTGTCAAACAAATTAGAGTTTTTCCCCAAACAAAGGATGGTTAAAAAAGCCACAACTTCCAAGTGTTATTGTCAGATTAAACTAGGTATAATTGCAAACCACATAATTATCAGAAAGATACTTTCATGGATAGCACATTAATTCATCTCTTCTCATTTCTTAATTATTCATCCTATAACACCAAGTTATATTACTGTTTAGCTTTACCTTTAAGCAGTTCCTGAAAATAACATTGTGTGAGGCAGAGGGACTTTGAGGTGGTTTTAATGACATCTTCAAAGAGTAAAGACTTGGCTCAGACCTGAAAAATGAAGGAAATTCATGCTTAGCCTGAAAGAGATAATAGTTTTGGATTTAGATTAATCACTCAAAAGCAAACAGCACCTGCTTTTTCTGTTCTAAAGAACTTTATATGTCTGGTAGTTTTGCATTCACATGCCTCACTTCCATGAAGAACTTAAAATTCATATGCTTTGAGTTGCTCCAATTAACTTCTTTCAGGTTTGCGTTCTAGAAAAAAATCTCCTAAACATCTGAACAAAATCCACATTTCTGACAAGTGGTCTAATACTTCAGAATAATTTTTTGATATGTATATAGTGCTTAAAATCAATACAAAATCGCCAGTGGCGAAGTCCCACTGACTACTAGTAAAATATTTACAACTTATTTTCAAAATTACACAGATATCCAGAAATACAGAGCAGCACCTGGCTGGTTTTCCCAAAGTACATAATGGTTTAGGGGTTTTGATCCATTTCATTAGAAGCTAGACATGTTACCTTGTTAGAACCTTCTGAAAATCCTTGTAAATGCCTGTCTGTGTGCAGGAATTTTAATCCTGATGCTTCCTAACTATTGAGTGCTTGACTTCACATATAATAGCCTTTAAGCACTATTTTTGAGCATTTACATTTACAGGAGTCTACACACACTGTATGACTGCTGTACTATCTGCATGTTGTCCTTTCAAAATTTTTTTAAATGTACACGAAGAATTAGGTCATGGCATATAGATAAAGCAGCAAAATCTCAAAGCTTCATTGATGACAAAAATAACTGTTGAATGCAATCAAACCAATAATCCTTAAGTTAAAATGCACAAATAGGCCATGATATAATAAATGATATCAACTGACTAAGGCAATTCACTCAACTGGGTGAAATAATCTATGGATTAAAGATCCCTAGAACACTGTACATTATAATGAAAGGCAGAAACAAAGTGTAACAGCTGTCATTGCAACAACATTTTCTAACACCAGAATATCTAACTGCCCATGACTACAGGGAACTTTTTTTTTTTTGCCCAGAATGTCAGAGACAGGTTTAATTATAAAGCTGCAATGAAGTCAACAAAAACGAAGACAAATAGAATACACCAGCTAGAAATAATGTAGGCGTATTGGCTAGGATCTGATGTCTGTGGTCTGTACTGCAGTCAGTAATCTAATTTGGATCAGATTGTCTGATACATTGCAGAATTACAAGCAACCCCAAAATTTAGTCTTTAAGATGCTAGTGTGACAAAAATTAGTGTTACAGCTCAGGCAGATCTCAGAACGATGACAGCTTGTGATCTGAACATGTAACATCCATACAACTGCCATAAATTCTCATTTGTGGATGCAAGAAAGAGGAAAGATAATCTGGCAATAAGAGATTGTGGCAAACAGGTCACAACCTCTAATGGGTTGCTCCTAATTACATGGTAAAATTATGCAAAGAAGTTACTTATTTTGAAATGCATGATAAATTTTCTTTTCCTGGAGTAGGCTGCATCCCCATTACAGCTGTTCTTGAACAGTTATTTCCTGCTTTGCTCTCAGGAGTAAAGCCAATAATCTCACTGAAACACCAACACAATAAAAAAAGATAAAAACTGAAAAAACTGAGAACGGCAAACATTTTTACCTTCGTGGCCTTCAAAGCAGCAAGGACAAACAGTAACCTGAGCAGCCTCTCAAATGCTTTTTGAACTAACATTGAAAAAACAGCGTAACAGACAGCAGCTAAGGCAGGGCATGGACATACAGTAGCACAGGAAAGTTCCCATACTCCCACTGTTTCACAGTCATTGAAATGGCACAGCGCTGCCACAAAAAGCTTTTCCAGATGGTTTTGAGTGACAACACTAATGCTTTATCCTCTGCTTCAGGCCAAAGCTGACAAACTGAAGGAGGTACTTGAAACCACTTCTCTCGAGAGTTTAGGGGAATGGAGGGCCACACAAAGTTGAAGGATCATGCAGGAGTAGGACTCTGGCCATCTGCTTTAAGCTTTCCATAATCATCCAGAACCTGCAAGCTGCTGGCAACCACCTCAAGTTTGGGATCACAGGGTTACTCAGATCATCCTGCTATCTTCTCCCTTCTTGCTCACTCTATCTCCCTTATCTTATGTCACCCTTGGACTTGAACTATGCCAAGCTTCCCATATCATTTGTCTCCTCTTTCCCCTGAGTTCATCTATCAGGAGCTGTGATGATCCCAAAATAAAAGCCATCTCCATGCCCCGGGGGAATACACGATAGGAAAGGCAGTATGGCTTTGTGCAGCTCCTCAGATGAGGAGGCAAAGGTGGTTGGGAAGAGAGAAACACAGGGAAGGATGTCAGGGAGGAACAGCACTCATCTTGGAAACAAAATTTATCCTCTCATTTAGGGAGTTACTTTGCTCACTGCATCTCTAGAAATGAAGGTGTATACCTATAGTAAAGGAATAAGTGGAAAAGAAGCTGTGTAAATTCAGTAGACCATTCCTCCTTCCATTTATCAGTCAGTTATCAGCTAACAGTAACTCCAAACAAACAGCTGAAAACAAGGTTTGAATGTTATTTTTCAGAACCAGTTGTTATACTTGAAGCACAAAACAATGTAATTTGTTAGCTATGTGACCTCAAATGTGCTACCAAAACCAGCACAAAATCCAAAAGCAGACTATCATGTTTTAAAGATTAGCCCACATCCTTCACTCACTCGGCAGTAGCATGAAATAACATTAATTTCATCCAACATGCTGATCATCAACCACCATAACTTAAAACAGAATTTTTCACTGAGCTTTTCAATGAAGGACAAAAGCATTTGCTTAGTGCAGTACTCAGAGCAAAAAGTGATTCTCACTGTATACAAAGTATACCTTAACAACCCTACAGCAGAGCTTTGTTTGTCTGATAACAAAATTAGGCAGTGAAGTAAGTAGAAACTGGGAAGTCATTTGAGATGTTAAAAGCTAGAATCAGGAGGATTCTAGGAGGAGCCTATGCAAATTTGATAAAGGATAATGCAAACCTACATGAAAAATGCAGAAAAGATGGTAAAATACATTGTGGAATTCTTTGCAGATTTGATCTTGCTCCCATTGTATTTTTACATCATGCCTTAAAAAGGAGGCATTGATGTGATTTCTATATCTCATTCATGTTGTGAGGCTGGGGAAGAGAATTATTTTGCTTTTCTGAGCCCGAAGAAACTCAATATTTAGTAACAGCATGTGACGATTGCCTTGGCAGTGTTTCCAGAAACTGCAAGCATGCCCATACCCCACCCATTGTGCTGTACAATACACACAGCCCTCCAGCCCAAGAGGGGAAATAAGACTTCAGACAGAGAGAACTGTGGGGATTGATCCTGTGCCCAGTGGAGGCAGCGAAGATTTCACTGCTGAATTAAATAATAGAACTATTAAATGAGTTACCTGCAAGAAAGAGGGTAAGAGCTGTTACAAAGAAGGGGTGGGTGGTGAAATAAAAAATAAAAAGCAAGCAAACAACAAAACCATCACTGATGTAACAGTAGCCATAATACAATCAGAGATAATTTGTGACCCAAATGAGAAACAGACGCAGGGGCATAAACTTTCAAAGTGCTGCATGATACATTAAATATGCACCTTAATAAAGATAACGGGATTAGACTCTCTAATTTGGCCTGAAGTGCGCAAAATGTCCTATCCCTACATATTTCTGCAAGTACATTTTTCAAGTCCTCAACAAGGGAAGAGGAAGAGGAGTACTGATTATGTGGCCTGAGGTGAAATAAGCCACTCATCAATAAATACAGCGGCAGGAAAAGGGAGAAACGTAGACAGAATAGGATGTAACTAACAAGTAAAAAGATAGAAAAATGCAGAAAAGGTGACAGTAAGGACTGCAGAATTAATCCGAGACAATACAAACCATAAATAGGTGGAGGCACAGACTGTAAAAGGAAAATTTCATTCAACAGCCATGACACACTAACACACATTTCCAGGATGGACGGACTCAGGGATCAGATGAGGCTCAAGGAGCAGCTGCATGAGTATATTACTGACAAACGCACAGATATAACAGACATGATAAATGAATATTATGCCCCGATATCAACAGAGATGTACAGCCAACTGACTCCCAAAATTGGACCACATATTCCAGGAGAAGAAACTGAAAAGCTGTGGGAACTCTGACTTATATTGTTGCAGATACAGTTTTAGTCTAAGAAACGATATGACATTCTAAATTCTCAACAAGAAAGAGATTACCTTCTAAACTTGTCAGAAATTAGGCTAGAGCAGAAAACAGACATTTACATTCCTGGTTGGACATGGACTCACTTGGGATGAGAGCAGTAATGAAGCATGGAGAAGCTCCTCTTTCCTAGAGCCATAGCCCAGCTGAAGACAGACACATCACACTTATTCACACTCATTTCAGAGACAAAGCAAAATTTACTTTAAGTACAAAAACAAAAAACAAAAACTAACCCTGTGGAAGAAAGTAAAATTGTAATGAAAAACGTCAAGTCCAACTCTTCCAGTTTTCCACGACTCACAAGCAAACCTCAACATAGGCTGCTGAAACTCTCACCTCCTAGGCACCCCTAGTCGCTCTTCTGCAATGTTCAGCAACTTAGCAGAAGACTTTATGGAAGAATGTGAGAAGTGCCCCATCCAAAAGAAAGCACTGGGAGCTGAGGACCAACAGCCCACCCTAGCACAGCAGGTGTGAGAGACAGGGTCTTTGAATCACATCCAGCTGGTGAAATTAGCATCCAGGCACCACCATCACCCAGGCTTCGATTCAGCACTGATTTCAAGAAGGGTCACATAGCTTTCTAAGTAGCTAAGACACGTCTGTGATCTTCTATGTAAAATAAAGATGCAGAGAAACCCTTTTAACTGGCACGGCTGGAGGCTGGCAGTGGGTGGTCAGGCTACATGCTTAGAGAAGGAGAAAAGGGAAAACTAAGGCAACAGCAAACAGCCCAGAGCAAACCATGCTCACATACTCACAGTAAGAAAAGCTGAACTCCAGAGGTTGATCACTTTCAACCTACCTTTCTTAAAAATAGTCGCATGGCTGGAAGAAAAGTAGCTCTCTGAATAGAAATACCAAAGTGGGTGCACTTGGTCAAAATAAAGCTAGGGAGCTATAAACTAATATGTCTGATCTTTATTGACAAGTAAGGTCAGAGTTTAATAAAAGATGAGATCACAAACCTGGAGAAATGGCCTGATAAACTTCGCTTAAAATGGTTTAGGAAAGGAAATGTTCTCACAAACATAATGAGATTTTATTTCTTTTTGATTTAGACAATCATCTGAACAGCCAAAAAGTAAAGCCATGAGCCTAATGCACAGTTTCAAAAGGTATGTGAACTTACTGTAAAAATAATAAGACTTGGAAGACAAGATGGATACCATCTTTGATTCGACTTGGTGGAATAAAAGAAAGCTGTTTCCAACTACTAAATGGACCAGACAGTTCACAGGAAAATTAAATGCACGTTCAGTAAGAAAGGACCACATCAGAGAGCTCAGAGAATAAAATTCTCCTGTTGCTGAGAAAGTCTGAGGTGGGACTTCGCACCCAAATACAGCTACTCCCTCCCGGACACCAGCTGGAGTGGTTGCCCACTCTCAGACAGCAAAGGCTGAACTTGGGCAACTGACATAAAAGCTCCCCCAAAATCCTCTAGACTCTAAGCCCCCAGGTGAATTTCTTCCTTGTGAAAATGAGGACAATCCATACCTTTATATGAAAAGCAGAAGGATAGGGGGATTTTTAGCATGTTGTAAAGAACGTGTTAAAAGGAAGAGGAGGAAATCGTGGAACTTTTTAGGTCTAACTTTGATACCAAAATATAGACTTACATTTTAATCACCAATGAGACTTACAAACTGGAGAGAACATGCAAGCTAACTGGTTTTATCAACATACTTTACAGCCCAATGCCTTTTTTCAGTTGTTCCATTGTAGCGTAGAAAATTCCACAGGCTCTAAAGGAAGACAGGTCCACCTATCAAGCTACTGTAAACTGGAAAAAAAATTGTTACAAACACCCTAAAATCTAAGGAAGAAAGAAAAGGCAAATAACAGGAGAACAAACAGATGCACCAAGCAGAATAGCTTCCCCAAGGGAATGCAGCAGGTTGCATCTCTCTCCTCTTCCAGAGGGATAAATCCTTGGAGCTGGAAGTTAGGAGCCTAGGCAAGTGCCACTTCCACTACATCAAACATTCTTGATACACTCTGTATTATTCATAGCCAGATTAGAAATTTTCTGGGAAGAGACATGTATATCATTTGTCTGAGATCCCATGGAGACTTGGGTGCTGACTGGGGGTTATCTCTGCACAGAGCACTCAACACTGGCACATAGGCTGGCAGACTAAATTGGGTTGACTTGCAAAAGACACAAAACAAAAGGACCCCACTCAAGTGTACTTCGTCAGGATAAGGCTCAGATGTGAATTCATGCAGTTCTGCGACAGGAGTGCAAACATCTGTTAGACACAACAGGTTCCTCTTACTGATGGGAGGCAGCTCCTTTAAACTGTTCCAATAGTGCAAAACAGTTTTCAGTCAAGCTTCAGCTCTTCTGGAAGAATTCCCCAGGGATGGAGAAACCATCGCATGTCATGTCATGGTATTAGATCAGCAATCTGCTAGTCCTTGACTGGCTGTTGGTACAGGAGAGTATGGCCAGAGAGTCAGCACTAAGTACTCAAACAGTTTCTCAAACATCTAGAAATACATTACAGTAGCTTTTAATCACCTGTTTTTCATACTAAGGTGAGGCTTGGCCTGTATTTAGATGAGCATAAAATGGCTTATAACAATTTTTTCCTTCTATACTCATATGTGCTAGGGAGTCTGAACTGGACGAAGAATAGGTATTAAAGGAGTACAGTGTAGGCGTGTCAGGCAGGGTGCACCTATTGCATGACTTCAGGAACATTTTGAGGCTCAGGAGGGGCCCTATAAGAATTCTGAAAATCTGGACATGTGCTTAACCTAACAGCACTGAAATCTCAGCCACTGGGATTTTCACAAGGCAGCTGGAAAATCCTATCTGGCTGCCCTCCACCTACTAAGACTCAGAGGACTGTGTCTGGCAGGACAGAAGATGCAATGTGTCTTCACAAAAATGTGCTGTAATTATAAGAAATCACTCACAAGGTAACAACATCAGGGAACCAGGGAGACACATTCAGGACAACAGCGAGTTTCAGTCCACGTGAAGCAAGACATTCATCAGCATAAGAAATGGGCTTCAGAGTTAGTACATACAAAACCCAAAGCAGTCAGGTTATAGCAGGAAGAGAGTCATTTCAGCTGCTGTAATGAACTGAGTAACAGCTCTCAGGTTACGATCATAGAGAACGGGTGAACAGCTTTTGATATCAGCCATTAAATACATCTCTTCAGACGAAGAGTTTCTCATCTCATGTGTTTCCGTTTCAGGGATGCATGCCAATAAATTGTGGCAAACTTTTTCATAATCCATTTTTCCTTTTAAGCACACTGACCTTGGAAGGTCAGTAAAGTGAAAATTAAAAATGAATATAGAATCAGCCATTCTTACTTTAAATTTTACCTGCCAAATCTGTGTCTAAAGCTGGTGTGTCCACCAACATCTGTTGAATCTTTGACATTAAAAATGCTTCTGCAATTTTAATTACTAACATTTGAAAAATCAGCGACAGTGAACCAGACACTAATTTACCCACAAATAAAAGTGATAGGTAACATCATGAAGTAATTTATTTCGAGCTTAATCCTAGGGGAAACATTTATATATAAAAAGAACAAAACCCATAAATCTTAAATAACTCATATTTACCAAAGAGGTAATAAAATTTAAAATTGGTAAAAAAAAAAAAAGACTGAAAAAGATCTTGACTACTGTGAGGAATTCAAAACATTTTTTCAAAGATACACAAATTAAATTATATCTTGCAATAAAAAAAATTGGCTGAACAACTATACCATAAAAAACGTATGAAAGATAAATTACCTTGTCAGCCATGCTTTAAAAATAAAGCATGAAGGTGGCCCCAGCTTCAAAGAGGGAGGACTAGAAAATTGCTGCCTATGCTATGGCATGGTTTGCCCTAGCAGCTGTGGCACAAGTTCCCAGCAATTGCTGAAGGCTGGGCTTCCGTGAGACAAGCACCACGGGAGAGGAAAGCCCCACATCTTTTTCCCAGTGCCAACCTGTGAAAGAGTATTTTTGAAAATGGAAACAATGCTATTTGCCACATGGATCGGCAGTTAAATAAAATGAAGCTGATGCTTCCCAGTCATACTTGCTTTAAAAATCACTAACGGTGACCAACGGCAAAAGTAGGTTTGCATACTTAGCTCTGTTTAATTTCACATTCCCATACCTGTTCTTCCCTTACCATTACTAATTACTTCCTTGAGCACTTCCTTGCCAGGGTAATGTTTTTGTCTTATTGCTCATCTTCTCTCAGCCATGGAATGTTGCAGTAAATTCCTAGCACTTGGCTTGTGCTATTATGGCCCTTCTCAGGGCCTCTGCATTGTCAACAGCTTCCTGCTGCCTCTCGACTGAGCAGACTTCCTTGCAAGCAATGGGAGGAAAAAGCAAAGCAAGGTGGTGGAAAGAAACGCTACAATTTGCAACAGAAATAGCAGAACAAAACTTCTTGACAAGATGAACTGATCCCCTTTTTTTCTGGGGAAAAATGCTCCTACTACACAACCCAACCAATTTCTGCTTAAATGAGCCTTGGTAAATGCATAACATGAGATATGTTTTAGAAACACAGACCATCTAAAAGGGAAGCATTAAAGTCACCAGGGTGTATTGATTTCTTGCTAGAGCCTTGGTACTGTAGATGTAATGGGACTGTAGTAACCCACATTTCCTCAGAAAAAATGATACTAAAAAAAAGATTCTTTTATGAAGAATCTGGAGTTGGCCAACCCCTGCAACACGTGGCATGGCTGAAGCACTTAATGTTTTTTGGTTGGTTGTTTTTCTGCCAATAGGATGCAATACAAGCATTTCTAATGTGTGCTGTTTCAAAGAGATCCCCCCCCGATTTAAATGAAAATGGGATATAAATCAAAATAAAGCAGAAAAATAATTTACTATGCCATTTAAAAATTGTTCTGATCCTTGCTATTACCACAACAGTTAAGACACGTTTCAATTGTCTGGGGGGACTTTTTATTTAATTTTTTTTGTGGGTTTTGAGGGGTTTCTTTGTTTAAGCAAGCTTTGCCTTAAACACTGATCTGGATAGTTCCTGCGCCAGAAAAGTACAGCACAAGATAGCACTAACTCTATTAATCGCACAGTACTATGGCAGTCTAATCACGTTGTAGGATGCAGACAAGAAATGTCATAACAATCCTTGGAGTCAGTTTATCAAAGTACCATTTCATCTGTCATACATTAAACATCAGCTACTGAACAGACGTTCACGCTAATTTCAAGTTAATTGGAATCTCAATGCAAATGCCAGCTCCTCTACCTTGCTATGGGCCTTCTAGCTGCAAAATGAAAGCTGCTGCTAAGTATGTTTGTTTAAACAAATACACCACAGGAGAAGAACAAATACAAATAGGTCCTACTCTGCCCATACCTCTACATGGGTAACTCCCAGCTTAAGATAACAAAGGCTATAATTACCTGGTAGATGATGAAATTTGGCATAATAGCCCTTGCTCCAGGTTTTCACATACAACTGGGTAGACAGTTTCTGGGTAACCAGAGTCAGGATTAAAGCAGACTGGAACATCTTCACCTGACATGGTCACACTAATTTTCATTGTTTTTTTTTGTTTTGTTTTGCTTCTGATTTAGTGTGGAGCTGGTGTAGTATCTCAAGGTCAATTCACACACCTGGAATTCAAAGGAAAATACTCTAAAATACTGTGGAGGTAATCAACAATGATTCATAATTCATTTAAGTAAACATGAGTTTAGAAATAAAAATGTATTTAATAACTCAAACTAATTACAAAATGAATTAAGTGGATGTACTACACGTAGAATTTCTCTAGGTTTTAATAACATTTTTTAGACTTTGTATGAACTCTCACCCACTAAAGCTGAAAATATCAATCATAACATGAGAATAACAAGTTGGAAATGACTGAAAAATGATAGTCAAATATTAATTTAGTACCAACTGTAGTGTTACAGAGTAGCATCAAATTCAATTTACCCTCTATGTAAATAAGCCTAAAGGAAGAGAGAGTAAAACTGCATCACCAAACAATGTGATCTGGATACATTGCATGAGTCAGAGCAGGCAACGAAATCAGACCTAGAACTGACCTATAGGGATTCACCTCAGAAAACTTCATATCAGACTGAAAGTTTATTCTCAGCTCCTTTGCCTTAAACAATGTGTGAACGCTGGGAGCTTTCTAGCAGATACTGAACTGCACCAGCGACCTCCTGCCGCCACCATGACTCACTTACACCTCCTAAAAGAGAACTTGAGCAATCCCCAGGAATTTCCAGGTACACCTTCAAAAGCTTCTGCGATCAGGCCTTTGGGCTGTTCGTGGTGGTGATTTGTAATTTTAATGCCTGAGAGTTACTGCAAATCATTGCTTTTGGGACCTGGCACAAGTGCTTAGTTATGATCGACTCCAAATGAGTAAAAATCTTGCAGTTGCACTGGCTGCTGCCTGAAAGAGTAGGAATACAAAGATTGGACTGTAAATTGGACTTCATTTTAATAACTATGATCCAGTAATTAATCCCTTATAATATGGTCATATGCACTAGCCACTACTTTCCAGTATACTTGCCAAAGAAACTAAGTGTTAATAATGGGCTAGTTCGCTATTGCCTCTGGTTTAAGCCATTGCTGGGAGGCAGAAGGAAGCTTCTATTTTTTTTTCTTCTCATGAATTATAAAGTCTGCAAATTATTAGACCGCAAATTAACAAGTTTCTACTGTGTTTAGTTTATGTACATTTAAATTCTACTTTACTGGCTCTTAATTAAATACATACTAGGAACATCAGTTTGAAGCACTACCGTGCTTTCCTAATGCCTTCATTATTTTCTCTTCACAGTCCTTTTCTGATTTCCCATTTCAAATTGTTGCCTTTGCAAGCATTTTAAAACTAGCTTTTACTACTCCTACTTAATACTAGTAAAGGACTTTTCATACTGCAGCACTCTAAGTTATTAATTTATCCTAACAGAGCCCCTTTTTTCTAAGAATAGTTTTAAGTATGTGAGAACTAAGGTGAAAGGCATATAGGGCTTGTTACAACCCATAAAAGTAACTTGAATCAGAAGCAGAAAAGAGCTCAGATAAGAAAGAAGTTGATTTTTTGTTGTTGTTTTGGAGAAGGAAATGAGTTTCTCAGCTATAAAAATCATTTCCAAATCAGTCATAACCTGTGGATACAATTCAGTTCAAATTCAACAAATATCTCTGGCTAAAGAAAACAATGAAGAGAAAGGCTCAGAAACGTCATAATCATTATTTCTGAAGCATGGGTACTCTTTCAGGCCAGATTTATAAATAAATGTTGGTCTCTCTTGTATAGTAGAAGGCCTTCTCTGCCCTGATTGCCCGGACACTCCAAGAGCATCTCAGAGCAGGGCTATACAGTGCGCTAGGACAGTGCTTGGCGTAATAATACTTAACTTATTCACTGGGCTAGAGACAGTGAGCTGTACATAAACTCCTAAAACAATTTAAATAGCATGTTTTTGCCAGCTCCAAAAGGGGGATAATGTCCAGGCAGGGGACAGGGACAAGCTGCTGGAAGCAGGAACCTTTTCAACCTGTACATCCTCCTGCAACCACAGGAGGATGCTCAGGGATGTTTACCTACAGCTTAGGTACGACAGCACAGATAAGCAGCTAGGGAAGTGGTTTCAGAGATGCGTACTCTATTTGCAGCCCTCGTCCTAATGAATGCATATTTTATTTTCTGAAACAGCAACTGCTAAGTTTGGCAAGTCTGTACGTCACAGTTATTTTTTTGTTATTATTTATTTTTCTTCATTTCATGGATTATTTTTGAAGCTGGAGATGATAACTTATTTCATGAATTAAAGCATTCTTCTGTTCCTGAATTATCTATAAACAGACTTTTTTTTTTATAAACTCATGAATTATTCGTGCCTAAAAATACTGTATTCAAATATATTACTGCCTAGAGTCTGTTTGTTTACTACTTGCTGCTCTTACAGCTTCAACCATTTATGTCATATACAATCGTAAATCACATGGTATTGTTTCTCATCCAGGGCTGGATGAATGAAAATGTTATAAAGGAGGAGAAAAATGAGAGACTTTACAATGAAGATGAAGCATTTTCAGAACGCATCTTACATAGAAAGTATACGCTTAAAATCTCTTATATGTAAATATAACTCAAGAGGAAGACTAAGGTAGGTCAAGAAATCCTCCATCATTCAGATAGTATAATATTTAAATTTTTGCAGTATTCATTTAGTTTTAACTAGTTCGCTTCTTCCTAGCAGGGAACACACATTGGAGCAAGCATAGTAAAATCTAGGTCCCTAGAGCTCAAATTTAAACCCTTTGCAAACAGCAAAAATAAAATGGAGACAGAAATGGGAAAACTGCAATCTGTTCTTGGTTCACAGAAACTTCTGTTCAATTCATTTACTGAACACTGAATCTTCTGCACTGCAGCATTAATGAGAACAGATACAAAAAGCTTTCAAACTTAAACAAAGAAATGGCTGCTACTTTAGGGTGTTTTGAAGCATTTTCCAGAGATTAATGTATGAGGCAGATGCTAGAATACCAGCACACAATACTTTAATTTAGTTCAGTATCTCTGCAGGCAGTGGCTTCTCTATTACGGCTAGTTCCCAGAACACAACAGAACATTATTGCAGGGCACTTTTAGATTAAAATCCCCAAATAAGCTGTTAGACTTTACACACATCAATCTTTTGTAATTACAATAAGGCAGATTTAATTGGTTTTACTTTCATTTTATAACAAATGTTATCATCTGCTATATAAGAAAGCTATTTTAAGAAGACCCACGAAAAGGATTAGAAAGCAATTCTATAAACAATAAAATAGGGGCAAAGAGTTGTTATGGACGAATGTGAGCAAGTGCATTGTCAAGGTTGTTTACTCGATGCCGAATAATCATCTTTGGAAGTTGAAATAATAAACTTAGTTTCACATTAAGGCTAGCAAGAAATTGAAGAGTTACTGAAGAGGTAGAGGAAATTGAAAAAAAAACAAAAATGAATCCACATAATAAATATTAACATGATGATGAGAAATGTTTTATCTAAGCTAGTGATGATGAAGGCCAAATTATTGGCCAGGTACTATTATCTGCAAAGCTCTGAGTGGAAACCAGCTTCGTGGAAACCAAGGTATTTGAACACATGGCACCAGTGTAAACCCCAATCAAGCCTAAAAAAAATTTACAAGTTGATCTTCTGTTGGTTTTCTGTGAACACCAGCTTCAGATGTTGTGAATTTCTATAGGTAGAATATAAATATATGCTTGACAAGGTGGGTGAGTGAACATGCAGCACACATTCAGTCTTATTTACAGCTGCACAATTATTCAAGAGTATTTTAAACACAGCTTTAGCACATTTCCTGCTAATGCCCAGTACCATCTGTATTTTAGCAATATCCACATATCTACATATACAGATACTTCAGTTCAAATCTTGGAGCACTTCAGCTAAAGAAGAAGGTCTGTGACCTGTCCTTCTTCCCAAGGAGAAGCAAGCAGTACACAAGTGATACAGACATGCAGTCCAACGTGCTGCATTTTTGTGAGAAGTGTTTTACCCTGTTGATGGGCTTTATTGTCCATTACTACGTCTCAGAACATTTTCAAGTGGGAAAATTTGAATTAAAAGAAAAATCCGTGTTAAAAACAAAACCATGTAAAAAAGAATATGCACTTCAACATCTTACTACCAGAAGGTTCCCAAGCTCTCTGGCAGGGCTGCTAGTCAGGTCCAGAAAGAGCACAGAAATGACAGGACCTGAAAATCTGAGCTTTACTTCAGTACAGAAGTTTCCATAAAATTCTGTTTCACCTCATTGTAGGCTTCAAGCCCAATGTGGAACAAATTAACATAGCTTTGTAACTTATTGGACAGATGACCTTCCAGTGACCTACTAGAGCATTATAGTTTCAAGACTGAAATTTTCTGCACTCACCAATCCATAAAAATAAAAGTCAGATGCTTCATTTACCCGTGTGCATTTTACATCTGAAATTCTGACAATATTTTTATATTTTTCACCTTTATGAGGGCTAACGTAACTCTTGCTCTCTGACTTCTGTGTCTCTGGTATGCTCCTCTCCCCAGCCAAATGAGTTGCCGCCTGCTCCTCCTCTCCTTGCAGAGCTTACAAAGTCATCTGTGCACACTCTTCCTCCCTCTTTGGCAGTTCTCCTGGCTCTAATTTCCATAGCAGGAAACTCACCTCACTAATAAATTCAAGAGCTCTGGAAGAGGTGACTCATCACCTTCCTGTAAGTGGTTAAAATAAAAATGGACTATGGTCATTTCTGTGGTCTCCACTGCTCTCTTCTTTAAGTTCTC